>VDFB02289253.1:0-24431 GCA_007258455.2 Sequoia sempervirens | reverse complement strand
GATCTCTCCTTAGCATTAGTGGATGACTTCCTATGTGATAAGGGAATAGGAGCGATTGTTAGTTTGTTATAGGAAGAAAAGGATGAGTCTTTTGATTACACAACTAATGTTGGTGTGAATATAGACAAAGAAATGGTTGTAGCTTGAAAATGTCTTTTAGAAGACATACAAAAAGAGGAGTACAATGTTGTACTTGAGGATGATATAGTGTTACCAGCGAAGGAGGTAATGCATAATGTTGAGATGGATAAGGTAGTGAATGCATATGAGATGGTTCAAAATGATTGGTATGTAAAGAAGGAATTGCATGGTGTTGCAAAGTTAAGTGTAGATGCAAATGAACTATGGTGGGTTGAATCCCACAAGATTAGAGGTGAATGAGAGATGCATTTGGAGGAGGTGGTTAGGATCTAGTGGAGTTGATTCCACATCTAGGAGGTTGAGAGTAGAGAAAAGTAATGACTACCAAGTGGTTGTAGCAGTAACTGAGAATAAGGTAATGCATGAGTCATATCATTCTTATGAAGAAGATGAATTTGATGGTTATGACTTCCCAGATTTTTATAATGAATACTGGTGGGAGATGAATTCTATGAAAAGAGGTAGAAAGAGAGGAAGGAGGAAGGATGGCAAAGATTTTAAGTTACATGGAAATTTGAGAAAGGTGCAAGTGAACAAGGCGACAAGATGGATTGTGAATGAGCATCAAATCCATAAATGTTTATGAAACATTTCTTTCCTACCTCGGGTGTTTGATGCAAGAGCATCCAGGGCACAAAAGCGATCTTGCATCGATCTGAGTTGATTCCACTCAATAAGGGCTGATCATGTTCATCAACAAGACTTTAGTATATTAGCGGGACATTTCTTCTAGTCCCAACAACATATCGATGACAACAATGAGCAGTGTGTGAGTTACATTGACAGGAGGATTACCTATCAATAGGATAGCATTCAGTGTCTTGGCGACAGGTCGATATCTCTTTAGAAGTTGGCGGTATGTATGCCATCAGTGAGAGATTAACATTTCGTTAGTACCCTATTCTATGTCCCAGCGATGACCCTATGGTGGAAGAGTGAAATGGGGTTGTGTTCATCGATGAAAGAATAAGTGATCAGTAGGACAACATTTGATGTCCCAACGACAACTCGTCATACCATAGATCATATCAAAAAATGACATTGGGAGGACTTGGATGTATCAGTAGGATGAGAGAGTGAGCTCTAGCGATAGAATGATAATGCATGCATCAGAGTGACTACAGGCTATCGGTGGGAAATGATAACGAGTCTCAATGATGGGGCGATGGAAGGTTGGATAACATGTGGGGCCCGTCATGATGGTGACGTGTACATATCGATGGTGATTGACAATTGGTCATGTAATTCACATCCTTGTTGTGAATTACGTGGCAGTGAGCTAGAAGGGTGGACCCACATCAAAATGATGTGTTGATCAAAGTGACGTATTAGTATTGACAGGACTCTTAAGGTGGTCTCTTTGATTCAACGATAAGGAGGTGATGGAAGGAGTGCAAGTCAAGAGATCGGGGAGCTAGGGAACTTCACAACCTTGTAACTTGGTTATAAAATTCATGGAATCCGTGATAGGCTAATGGAGGTAAGGACCGAATGGTGTGATGGTTGATTGAATGATGAGTTGGAAGAATGAATGAACCCGGTGGTGACACATGGAATGATAACATTCATCAATTCACATCGTTGTTTCTAATCGATTAGGGTGAATGAATTTTACGGGCATGCAACGAATGACTGAAAGATGACTTACCAGGAATGAATGAGAACACAATCATGAAAGTATATGTAACTTCCTGGGAATAAACATGGATACTACGACACATGGAGTATGGGAAGACAAGGCTGACCTAGAGAATTAGAACAATATATGAAGTTGAAGGAATACAAGCCTAGGCAGAGCCGGGGAGTGTTGGAGTATAGAAGAGGTGGTGACGAAGTAGCCTAAAGGTGATAGTGGAGCTAAGGACCTTTGGTTGGGGAGTGTAGAGTTGAGAGAGAGAAGGCTTAGATTTGCAATTTGGCAGACGACTATAGTGAGGTAGCCCATGTGATGGCATTGTAATTCTATAATGTCATTTTCAATAATAAAAGAAAGTGTTTGCTTCATTTTCTTGTGCAAACCCGTGTTTTTGTGTGAGTATGAGCTTGTAAGGGGAAAAGTTGAGCTTGCTCCTTCATCAGAAAGGGAACTCTAAGGCAAAGAAATTGGCAAGCTCAACTTTCACACTAGATGAGGCATAACTTCCTTAATTTACGTAAAAATACAAAATGGTTTGGGGAAAAAATCAAGGGATCACGAGCACCAAATTGACCACATGAGAGTCCCTCAAAAGACACTATTCCCAAAGAATGAGGTAAAAATCAATACTATCTCCTTAACACAAAGGAAAGACTACAAGCACAACATGAAAAAAGTGCTACAAAATAAAGTGCATGTTTAAAACCATAAAAAATATGCCAAAAACAAGATGGAAAAATAATCCATTATGCCAATGCAATATAGATCATCCATAAACATCCATAATCACAAATTCAACATTAAATAATTTAATCCAAGCATACACGATTATCATGATTTTAACTTTATAGATATTTTGCAACCCTCACAAGATGAGGTGTCAAAAAATACCAAATTCTAGTAATAATTGATTTTGTTTAAGGGGTTTCATATTAAACATGGATAAATCATAACCCACATAATGAATTACATCACAGTACAACTATGCACTAAATACAAAGATCTCACAAATTGTATTTACAAATATGATAATAAATTATTAAATGAGAACATAAAATAATAACCAAGTAGAGAATACTTCCCAAACATGGAAGGATCACGCTCTAATACATACATTATATATTATATATTATTATATTAATAACAAGCCATATCCAAGGTGATCCAATAATCATAAAGTATAATATTAAATACCAAACTAGGAACTCTTCCAGTGCCTAGGAATCTTCCAAAATGGACCAAAGGAGGAATGTTACCCATATCCCAACCATATTACCATCATTGAGCATAATAGATGTTTATGCCACTCTAGGAAACCCCAAGCTATGGAGAAGAATATGATGGATGCACCACTATCAGGGCCAAGACTCACACACATACCAAACATACATGGTGACACTCACACCAATTAAGCACATGACATCACATGTGGTAATCCACACAAAAAATAGCCTATAAGATAATGCATGGTACACATTCTGATCGATGCACATATACATAAATGATCATAAATCATGTTAGATCTACCAATTTCCAACAACAAGGAAAGGATGGGAAACCTAGGAATAAGATAAGGTGTGGCTAGACCAATCTTTTACCTAAGATTTAACCCACATGTGAAAATTTTACGTTTACCTACACATAACAATAAAAAATTTCCAATTCAATAACAATGATGCCTATTCGAAATAAACCCATTTCAAATTTCCATTTCATTTATAAAGAAACATTACATAATCCCATGTAATGATTTCATATTACATAATCCCATGTAATGATTTCATAATACATAATCCTATGTAATGATAACAATTTCCAAACATAATTTTGATAAAGATAGAGATACATGAATACATACACAGCTTCCAAGAGTTCAAAGTGCAAATGGTCCAAATATCCTTTCTTAGATATACATCCTCAAATTTTGGCTTCCAACTGCATGAGGGAGAGTATCGCCCAAGCACTTTTCTTCCAACCACAGACTTATTGCGGTCCCCGGCACATCTACCTGACTAGTAAGATGGCCCTCCCTTCAACGAAGAGATTGGTTTGGTAAACCTCATAATAATAGCCTTCATGAGCATGGTGTTGTGTCCTACATAACTAGAGCTACCATATAGTAGCTACAACCTACATGCATGACATTCTTAGCCTAGTTATGCGAACTTGGATCATAGTGAATTGACAAGTGTAATCAGTGGCACTTACACTACTTTGCCAAATATTTGATAGTTACATATCAAAATCACTTCCTAAGAAATGGAATCTCACTTCTATGAAGTGGTAGTTGTATGTTCACCCACCCCTTAGCTTGATTTGGTAAATGACCACATATAATCTTTTCAAACTATACATAACATATTCCAACCCAAAAGGTGATGTACATCTAAGTGATCTAACTGAACAACTAGGTTACTCCCATCCATGGATTTATCCCAATCTTAGGAACAACCATATTACCCGCACATGTTCTAGTAACATTATAAACTGACAATATAGCACTTCAATGTAATATCATTTCTCATATCTCATGATTCATTCCAAAAGTATAATCTCAACATTAAATGAATCCATTTCAAAAGTATAATCTCAACAATCAAGTGTTCACAATGACCATATAGGTTAATCTCAACCTCAGTTTATCCTAATCCCATGATTAAACCTCATAATAATATACGAGTTTACATAACGTCACATGTAATCACATTTCTAACATGGTACTTCTATATCTTACCATTTCCCAACATTACACTTTATACAATCGTATATTTTCCCTTCAATATCCTAGATCTTATAATAATATATTCTAGTTGTCACTGCTTGACTATTAGCATCAAATGCTACAAACATGCATATCAAATATATGATTTCTCTCATTGTCATGCTCATTTCATTATTCTCCATTTCTCATGGATTGTTCCAAGTTATCCTATAATGTTTCTATGTTTCCATGTTCATAAACAATCATAACTCATTTCTTTCAATAAGACTCAAATATTCATATGTGTATAATGTACACTAAATTCTTATCAAATCTGGAGGACATTTTCAATTGGAGAGGAGTTTATGCTTCTGCACCTTATAGTTTCCTCACATTATAGCTATGGGTTTTCAAGATGTAAAGTCCTCTTCTTTAAGACTAGAATAACATAAAAGGTATAAACTCTTGGACAAGTATAATATAACAGCATAATAATAAATAAATAAATATATATATATATCATTAATACATTTTCAACCCATTGTCGATTATCAATATATCATTTTCAAATGTATTTTCCTAACCCTAGGAATAGACTTTTCTCCTACCTTCAAGGAGATATGAGTAACCAATCAAGGATGAACTACCATTATGGTTTGCATCATAACCTAACAATTTCAATATAATGGATAAATATATAGGTATCAACCAATAAGGTTTCACCAAAAATAATTCATCAAAGATCATACAAGTTCACCAGAGTAAGAATCCGTCAAAGTTGAGCAAGCAAGATAAACATACATATAATCATATTTCCCTCAAACACTTGTATTCATAAACAATATGATATCAATATTAAAAGAATAGAGAAGTAAAATCAACATTCTTAGAATTATAGCTCCCAACAAAGAAACCGCCTTCTAAGCTTAATTCCCACAGTCACCCTTGATGCTCCCTCTATGATCAGCTAATCTCCAATCCTAGCCTCTTTTCAATCTCTCAAAACTCTCAAGAAATTATAAACTCTCAAAGAAATATCTCTTTTCTCACTATTGCACTCAACAATGATTTGCACAAAAAAACTATAGCAAAAACTCTAAAATATTGAATGAAAAGAGTGAATGCCAAAAGGTTAAGAGGATGCCTCTACTTATACCAAAAATTGAGAAACTTATTGCTACAAAAGCCTTACCATTTGCCACATTTTCTCTTCCACTTCCACCTCTTAACAACAAAACCAAATTCCCTCTAAATGAGTCGACTAAGCCAATTAAAGTGAATTATGGATACTCAAACAGTTGAGATGCAAACACATATGCAATCCCTACATTTTCAACCTCTCTATTATGGCAGAGTTGTGATCTTTAACTTCTAGCAACAACTCTATTACTAAGTCAAACACATAATGGTTACCTACAGGTTAACAATTCTCATTGTGGTTGCCACAATAAGTTGACTTCTTCCTTTAGCTTCAAATTTAGCCTCTCGTGTGGGTTTGATCTAATTCACACACCCTTTATTGGTTGTGCATTGGTTTTAATACAGTAAAAAAAATTACAATAAAATGCATCTCTTTACCTTTGTATAGCGCAGTAATTTAGGTGCTTCATATAACTTTATTAAATACCATTCATATCACAAATAATGCGTTATATAATATGCACTATATATAAGTGCTTATGGTAGTGATAACTATTATATCAACTAAGTCGATATATGCACTTATATGGTTATATATAATATAATGCCCTTTCATTATATATATATATATATATATATATAAGGGATACCAATGATGGGAGGCAACAAGAGCAAGGGACTGAGTGAGAATACTAGCTGTAGGGGCAATTTTGAAATTGCTAGTGAAGATGATGTTGGGGACAATGGCGTTGAAGATGCAGATGCATCTTCTGGCTCCATGTTCTATCTTTGGCACATGTCTATCTTTTTCTTTCTTCATTTTCCCTTTGTTTTTCTTTCTTTGGGCTCCTCTATCGACTGGAGTCTCAATGGGGATGTCGTGTCTAAGGATGTCGATGTTGTATGGGGTGTGGACTAGGGCTTCTTTGAGAGGATTTTTTTGAATGTTGGTGTTGGGCCTCTCTTTGAACCTTTTCTTTTTTGTGTTGGTTACCTGTGCTTGGTGACTAGACTACTGGTGGGTGTGTGTTTCCACCTTATTGGCTTAGTGTAGGTCCCTTGCGGCTATTGTTGGTGTTTGTATTGTCTTTTCTGCAATTTCTGGGCAAAAAGTGCTCTATTTTTTTGCCTTGACTAATGTTGTGAGGATGAGATTAGCTTTTGGGATTTTTCCTTGGCTTTGGAAGTTTTTTGGGGGGGGATCATTGGTTTATCCTCTTTGTTTCTAAGTTGGGTGCAGCTGCTACTGTGGTTCCCCTTTCTTTCTGGGTCTCTTGGCTCATCTCAGTTTGGCTAGGGGGTTCTTACTATCCTTCTCTATTCCCAAGATTATCTTCTTGGGATGTCTCTTTATTGTAGATCTTGGGGTTTCCTATGGCTTGGCCTGATTTGGAGAATGTTTCCCACTTGATGATGTTCTAGCTATTGGTGTTGGTTGGTGGTGAAGAGGGTTGGAAGTTTGTAGCTTTCCATTTTCTAGTTATGTAGTTTATGGAGGATCTCGTTTATAGTGGGGTGGTCTCTAGTGCCTTTGGGCATCTTGTGCTCATCGTGTTCTTTGATCTCTCTTTTGGAGGTAGTTAGTTCTATGGTTTCTACTTGGCTATGAAGTAGGGTTCCTGCCCTATTTTCCTAGAGGTCCTAGATCTTCTATCTATGGAGGAGGTGTTCTTCCCATGCTTTGTTTTTGTTGCAGGTGTAATGTTGTGGGTTTTACTATTGTTTTCCTGACCTTGGTGGTTCTGGATGCTATGAAGTTTTGGGGTGTTGTGCGGTGGAGACTTAAGGATGGTGGGTTCTTGGTTTGACCTTCTATGGTTGCAACAACTAATTTGTTCATGTCTTTGGCCTATGCTCTTTTGGATGTTGTTGGATTTTGTTCTTGTGTCAAAAGGCTCATTTTATTTATGGAAGTCCTAGAGATTTCTTGAGGTTGTTACCCTTTGAGTAGTGTTTTTGCCGCAAGGTTTCACTGGTTTTCCCCTGTTTCTATAGGGTGGGATCATTTGTCCTAGTTTCCTTTCACTACTTTGTTTCTTACAACTGATTAGTGTATTCCAGTTTTATGCTTTGGCTAAAAGCATGGCTTGTTAGTTGATCTTCCAAGATCTATGATGGGATTTTCTATTATTGGCTCTTTGTTATGGTCTTATAGTTATTTTTTGTATCGTTCTTGCCAGGCTTTGCACTGGGAAGTGTTTTCTAAGTTGTTCCCTTTATTGCTACTATTTCTCTGCAACTAGTCTCTATTTTTTAGTTTTATGTTTCAAGAAAAAGCTTGATTTATTCCCAATTATATGCTTTGAGCAAAAGCTTGATTTATTCCTAGTTATATGCTTTGAGCAAAAGCTTGATTTATTCCTAGTTATATGCTTCGATTAAAAGCATAAGTTAGTGGCTTGTTCTTTTAGTTCTGTGCTCTAGTCAAAAGCATAGGTTAGTGGTTTGTTCTTCCCTATCTCACTTCTTGTGAGTCTTGTTTTTTGTTGTCTCACTTTGTGTGAGCCACCCCTGCCTCTATGGCTGCTTTGTTATGGGTACTGGTCCTTCTAGTTTTAATCTAATCAAAACATATATATACGTATGTATATTAAAACCATTTTATTTCCAATCACATATATTAACCAATATATATAAATATATATTTATATATATACATATATTATTATATACGTATATATGCATAAACACTTTAATTGATACATGCATATATACATATATTTTAATTTATATATACATATATCATATTTACTATTTCACATTAAGCATAAATACATATATATATATATATATATATATATATATATTCATTTATATGCATATAAATAACATGTATATATATATATATATCCAATCGATTTCTCATGTATGTGATATATCCATGTATGAATATGTGTAAGTATCTCTACCTACATATATGTACACATAGATATGCATGAGTTATCGTATATATACATATATACATTTAATGTATGCACGTATCAATCAATATATAAACATAGTTTCATGAAAAGATCATACACTCAATACAAAAATTTAGTCACATAATTCAAACCAAAGAAACAACCATAGCAATAAAAAATGACCACACAATCATTTCAATCATCCCCAAACTATGATCGAGGATTTTACTTACCAATTCCCAAACTAACTCGACTCAATATGACCAACTAGGATGTGAGTGTGTGATAGCTCAAGTAGGTACATTAGGGGTTACCAAACCAAGCTCCTCTCCTGGGTGATACTCTCCCTCTCCTCACTAGAGGGATCAATTCTTCCTACATCCAACTTAGTGCATCATAAAGGTAGTTCGCTAATCACATGAAATTCATTTGCATCATAAATCATTTGCATCATCAAAGTATTAAAGCAATCATATTGTAATACATATTCATTCATCACATTTTCCATCATAATATACAAAACATAATCATGCATTAAAACATTTGGTAATCTCACAATAGAGTGTAACATATCAAAGTCATGATTTGCATTTAATATCATATTTATTTATAAAGGTAAAAGAAATCTGGTAACTGAGAAACAAGGTGTAACATAAGGAGTATTGACATATTTCCTAATTATGTCATGGATTTGAGAGTAAAGAATCCTCAATAAAGATACTTATGAAATTCTCCAACTCTCGGAGTTGTGACATGTCTCTCATCACTAGATAAAACCTTTGAGAGTGTTATAATCCTAGCACATAAAATTATTATTAATTAATTAATCAACCTAATGTGTCATTGATTATCACTTAATTAAACTCTACACCATATTTATTCCTATAGTCCTTTTATAATACAAAAAATAGGGAGAGAATTCCTTTCCTATCCTAGACCTCTTCAATCCTAAAATCCCAACACTCCAACTTTATAAATTTGATGTGGCACACAAAATGATGCAATAATATATATATATATATATATATATATATATATATATATATATATATATATATATATATATATATATATATGACATACCCAAAATATGTAGTCCTAAAATATTAGGGAGACTAATCATCCCACGAAATAAATCATTCCATTATGGTCTAAAATGTAATTTATCTTTCTACTTTTTAAAAACTATAAAATATCTTAAATCCTCCATTAAATAAATTTAAGAAAAACACTTTTAATTTTCAATAGAATTTGAAGTTCAATCCTATATCAAGAAGGCCATATATAACCACCTATTGTGGGCATGGCAATGGAGAAAATATATTTCAATTCAAATTTAAGAATGATTAAAAAAGAAAAAAAATCTCCCAATACACACATAAGAAATGGAGAAGAATTTTGGTGGAAGCAAACATGCTAGGCATGCTCCCTTGCCCAAGCCAAGCAATTTATCTTCAAAATATTTTGTTATTCCTTCCATTCCATCTTCCTAATCTCTATTTCTTCCATAAAGTAAGCAAAGGCTTTTAGAGCAAAATTTTCAAAAATAAAAAGTAAAATTGAATATAGATGTTTGATTTTGGTTTACGCCTTTCCAAGCCTTTTTTCTCTTTCACTATTTTTTTTTAATTTCATTTTCCTTTTGCTAAAATAACATTTTAGTAATTCACTAGTACATTTAATAAAATAAACAATTTAATTTAATCTAATTGATATATCTCAATTAACTAGGAGCTATAATAAATTAAATTAAATTAAGATATAATGATAATTAATCCATACATATTTCTATTTCTAAGGTAATTAAATTAATTTGATCTATTCTACTAGCGATGTATAAATATAATAGGTCTTTTTTACCTTAATCAAAAAACATTTTGTACACATGGTAAACACATATTTTGAATCAAAAATTTAAAAATGCATTGCAACATGATAGTAAACCATGTGCAAAGGAATCACACACACTTTATGGAGTTTCACAATATATGGGTTCCAAAATTGTCACAAATTTGGATCTAGGTTAAGATAGAAGTTCACAAGGACTAAGAAGGGTAAAATTACTAAGTGGAATCCATGTCAACTTGTCCACATACCAACCATTGGTTTAACACATGTAAATTTCCACACACTCAAGTCAAACATGAAGGATACCTACTCTAAATGATGCAGGAGCATCCAGTGGTGTAAGGGTAATCCTACATCACCCAAAAATATTTTTCCTTTATGTTAGCTTTTTGGTAGATGTTTTTGCATTTTTGGATACCCTTTTTGTCGAATAAGAATTCCCAACTTTCAAAATTGATTTTCTACTTTTTCTGGTCAAACTGCTATTTTTACTAGGTATGAATTTGAAGGCGTGAGGAGGTAAAAATTTATGGAAAGTTTTAGGACAAAAAAATAGACACTTTGGTGAAAGAATCAGGCCAAGATCATTCTCAGTTTGAAGGATATTCAAGTTTCAGTTTCCCAAAATTGCCCTGAAAAACTCTTCCAAGCCAAGTTTTGAGGTACTAAATGGTCCCATATGGTCCTAGAAATTGTTGGAATCGGTGGAGCAAGTTCTTAGCATGTACTATGCTCTAATACCTTTCCAACGCTTCAAACGACGCATCAAACGAAGTCCTAGATCAAAGATTATGGCTTTCAGAAGTTGGTCAATTTTTGGAAAATTGCCAACTTTCGAATTGGGACTCAATTTTCTGAATTTCAAATTTCGGCACCCAACCACCTACATTCAAAATTCAAATTGTATTTTTGGCTCCAAGCCGGAAAAAGGCTATTTAGGACTCATTTTGGAAATTGGGAAATAGGGATAATTGTATTGGGAAAGGGGGAATTTCTTTTTAGAAACAGTAAAAGTTGCATGTATGGCAGCCTGTGAGGATTTGATCCTCTAGAAAGTAATTCTTTGTAATGAGAACATATTGCCAATAAATAAATAATAATTCTGTTATGACCTCTATTAGTGCTTTTTTGAGTCTTGGGTTGTGGCTCTCATTAATTAAAATCAGAGCGGGTTGTTCCTGAGCATGTGGACAAATTGCCAATCATGAGGTAGTTCGCACCAAGACTTGTGGTTGTGGGTCTGAGGTTAAGATGCCTCCAAGATTGATGTGCGGTATGTGTGGTGGTGCCAAAAATGTTGGTGGGAGAAATGCTTTGGCATATGAGGGTTTCAGAGCCCTCTAGACATAGATCGATGCATTGTAGGAAGAGTTGAGAAGAGGGTTTAACTCAAGAAGAAGGGAAGAGAGTGAGGATGAAGAAGATATTGAATATCCAGCTAAGGATGAGATAGAAGAAGCAGAAGATCAAAATCAAGATAGGCTATTAAGGGCCATTTTCAAGATAGGAAAAAGACCCAAAATTGAAGTTCCCAGTTACTCCATAAATATGAACCCAAAAGAGTTAATCGTTTGGATTAACGGGGTGGAGGAATACTTTGAGTATGAAGAGATAAAGGGTCTAGATTGGGTCAAGTTTGCAAAACCAAAAATGAAGAGCCATGCCAATATTTGGTGGAAAGAGGTCCAACTGGAAAGAAAAAGGAGAGGAAAGGGAAAGATCACTAGATGGGACCACATGGTTGATAAACTGAAGAAGCAGTTCATTCCAATGGACTAGGAGTTAGATTTTCTAAAGAAGTTGCAAGGGTGGAAGAAAGGAAGCAAGTCTGCGAAGGAGTATACAGAAGATTTTTACAAAATGATTATCAAAACAGGCCATGCAGAGGCCAACAAAGAGAAAGTAGTTTTTTACCTTAATGGGTTAAGGCCAAGTATTCAAGAGGAGTTAAGCCTGGTTAGAATGACCACCATTGAAGATGTGTAATAGTTTGCTTTGAAGGTTGAAGAGAAGTTGAATAAGAGGTTTGACAACAAGAAAAGAGGACAAGGAGGTCAAGGCAGAAGGGGTGATGGAAGATCCTTTGGGAATTGAAACGAGGATCAAAATAAAATTAAAGATGTGGGTACCAGTCGAAGTCAAAAGAATGATAATTTCTACCACCCTTGTGATCAAAACAATGGTGAACAAAGAGGAAGAGGAGGACCTGGACACGGATCTAGGAGAGGTAGTTTTAGAGGAACTTGTTTCCAATGTGGTGAAGAAGGGAATCGAGCCTATGAATGTCCACAACACCAAGGAAGGATAGACAAGAGATTGAAAGGTCATGCAAGAGTTGCACATGTAGATGAGGAAGCTCAATTAGAGCATTCTGATGATGCTAAAAGGGGAGAAACCCTAGTTGTCAGGAGAACCCTGCTAAACGAGGAGAAGGAACTAGACCAGAGGAAGAGTCTATTCCGCACAAAGTTTAAATGTGAGGATAAATGTTGTAATGTCATTATTGATAGTGGAAGAACCAATAATTTGGTGTCAAAAGAGATGGTCGCGAAGTTGAAGCTGAAGAGGGAAAGGCATCCACATTTGTACCAGATTGCCTAGTTATAGAAAGACCACAAAGTTTTGGTCAATGAGCAATGCTTGATGAAATTCAAGAATGGCAGTTATCGTGATGAGGTACTGTGTGATATAATCCCCATGGATGCATGTCATATGTTGTTGGGGAGGCCATGGTAGTTTGATAGGTGTGTTGTACATGATAGCCATGCTAACATCTATTTCTTGACGAAGGATGGAGTTTGCCATAAATTAAAACTCCTGAAGGAGGTGGAAGAAAAGGTATGTATTAGTGCTAGAATTTGTTTTGTTGATGGAATAATTTTTTGGAAGGCATGAAACATGAATGCATGTGTTATGCTTTAATTCCTAGAATGGATAGAGAAGACAATAAAGAGGATCCAATAGAAGTTTCATATTTGTTGAGTGAGTTTTAGGACATTGTGTCTGATAATTTACCTGAAGGTTTACCGTTAGTAAGAAAGATCAGTCATCATATTGACCCAATCCCTTTAGCCAGTTTGTCGAATAAGGTAGCTCATAGAATGACTCCTACAGAGAATGAAGATTTGGACAGACAAGTTCAAGAGTTATTAAGAAAATGATTAACTCAAGAGAGCTTGAGTTCATGTGTAGTACCTACAGTACTAGCACCAAAGAAGGATGGGGAATGGAGGATGTGTACAAAATCTAGGGCCATAAATAAGATAACAATCAAGTATAGATTTCCCCTGTTGAGGATTGATGACTTTATGGACTGTTTGAGTGGAGCTTAGTACTTCACGAAGATAGATCTGAAGAGTGGATATCACCAAATCTGAATTAGAGAGGGTGATGAATGGAAGATTTCCTTCAAAACCAAAGAAGGCTTGTATGAGTGGTTAGTCATGCCTTTTGGGCTAACCAATGCATTGAGCACATTCATGCGACTCATGAACGAAGTACTGAAAGAATTTTTGGGAAATTTTTTTATTGTGTATTTGGATGATATTTTGATTTTTAGTAAGACATTGGATGAGCATTTCATGCATATTTGTAGAGTCTTTGAGAAGTTAAGAGAGGAGAAATTATTGATTAATTTAAAGAAGTGTAGTTTTGTGAAAAGTTAGTGTACTTGGGGTTTGTTGTCTCAGCAGAAGGTCTTAAAATGGACCTAGAGAAGGTGAAGGCTATTTTGGAATGGCCTACCCCAAGAACTGCTACTGAAGTGAGATCTTTCCATGGTTTGGCCAACTTTTATAGAAATTTCATTAAAAACTTCAGTAGTATTTGTTCACCCTTGATTGAAACAATGAGGATAGAAAAGAGTTCAAGTGGAGCACAGGAGCAGCAAAAGTTTTGACATGTTGAAGAAGAAGGTGTCAGATCAACCTGTTTTAGCCCTTCCAAATTTTAATAAGGTGTTTTAGGTGGATTGTGATGCTAGTGGTAATGCCATTGGACCTGATTTGAGCCAGGTAAGCTCATTGCATATTTCAATGAAAAGTTAAATGATGCAAAGAAAAGGTATTATGTGTATGATTAGGTATTCTATGCAATAGTTCAAGAATTAAAGAAATGGAGGCATTTTTTGTTGCCAAAATAATTTTTTTTTGTATACTGATCATCAAGCATTATAGTACCTAAATAGTAAGGAAAAATTGAATCAGAGACATTTGAAATGGGTAGAATTTTTGTAGAGTTATAGTTTTTCTTTTAAGCATAGGAGTGGGAGGTCTAATTGAGTTGTAGATGCCTTGAATAGGAGGCAGACATTATTGATAGAAATGCAGATCGAGGTGGTTGGGTTCAATGAACTCAAGACCTTGTATCCTGAAGATCTTGATTTTGTAGAAGCTTGGAAAGCCTACAAGGAGCCCGTTACATTAGACATGAAAAAATGGTTGGATTTTATAATCCAAGATGGCATGTTGTTTAGGGGAAGCCAATTGTGTATTCCAAGGAGTTCCATGAGAGAGAACTTGATCAAGGAGAAGCATAGTGGAGGAATGGCATGACACTTTGGTAGAGATAAGACCAATGCCATTATTAGTGAACATTATTATTGGCCTTAGTTATCACAAGATGTGAAGTGATTTGTGCAAAGTTGCAAAGTATTCTAGATGGCTAAAGGAGTGAGCCAAAACACAGGGTTGTATTAGCCATTACCTGTACCAAAGAGGTCATGGGAAGATATAAGTATGGAATTCATTCTTGGTTTACCAAGGACACAGAGAGGAAATGACTTAGTATTTGTGGTGGTTGATAGGTTTTTAAAGATGACACATTTCATCCCATGCCAAAAGACCCATGATTCTATCCACATTGCTGATTTTTTCTTCAGAGAGGTGGTAAGACTACATGGTCTACCAAAAACTATAGTTTCAGATCGTGACACCAAATTTGTTGGGTACTTTTGGAGGACCTTATGGAAGAAATTGAGGACAGACTTAAAGTTTAGTTCTGCACACCATTCACAGATTGATGGATATACTAAGGTAGTGAATAGGAGTATTAGTAACCTACTGAGATGCTTGGTAGGAGATAAACCCAAGGGATGGGACTTGATCTGACCTCAAGTAGAATTTTCTTACAAAAATTCTGTCAACAGGAGCACTGATAGATCACCATTCCAAATTGTGTATGGAGGTAGTCTTAGGACTGCTCCAAAATTGAGGAAGATAGACCAAGAGAAGAAGACAAGTGTTGAAGCTAAAGACTTTGTAGAGCGCATCAAGAATCTACATGAAGAGGTAAGGGAACACATTAACAAGATGAATATGCAGTATAAGGCTAAGGCAGATTGGAAGAGGAGGTATAAGGAGTTCCGTATTGGTGACAAAGTTATGGTCCACTTGAGGAAAGAAAGGTTTCTAGTGGGAACCTACAACAAGTTGAAGATATGGAAGTTCGGTCCTTGTAAGATTTTGAAGAAACATGATTCAAGGAATGATATGAGGTAGATTTTTCAGATGGAATCAATAGTTCCCCTGTGTTCAACATTGCAAATTTGACAGAGTATCATGAAGGTGGCACAGAGGATGGACCAACAATGGAAAAATGTGTGATTCTTGCACCTAATTCAAAGAGGGAGGAGATTGGTACAATCCTTGACAGCAATGTGGGAAGGAGTACCAGAAATAGGTAGTATGAAGAATATCTGGTGAAGTGGAGAGGAAGGCTTGTGGAAGATTCGTCTTGGCTATCTAAGGCAGAGGTTGACCGTTTGAGTTTTCCTCAACCATTTTTGACATGACAGGGTCACTTCTCAAACTACCTTGGGTGTCTGATGCAGGAGCATCTTGTGGTGTAAGGGTAATCCTACATCACCTACAAATATTTTTCCTTTTTGTTAGCTTTTTGGTAGATGTTTTTGCTTTTCTAGATACCCTTTTCGTCGAATAAGAATTCCCAACTTTCAAAATTGCTTTTCTACTTTTTATGGTCAAACTGCTATTTTTAGTAAGTATGAATTTGGAGGCGTGTGGAGGAAGAAATTTATGGGAAGCTTTAAGATAGAAACAAAAACACTTTGGCAAAATAAACATGCCAAGATCATTCCTAGTTTGAAGGATATTCAAATTTTAGTTTCCCAAAATTGCCTTGAAAAATCTTCGGAGCCAGGTTTGAGGTACCAAATGGTCCCATAAGGGCCCAAAAATTGTTAGAACTAGAAAATGATTCTCTTAGCATGTACTACACTCTAAGACCTTTCTGACGCTTCAAACAACGCATCAAATGGAGTCTTAGATAAAAAGTTATGGCTTTCAGAAGTTGGTCAATTTTTGGAAAATTGCCAATTTTCAAATTGGAACTCAATTTCTAAATTTCAAATTTTGATTGCCAACCACCTACATTCAAAATTCAAATTGTATTTTTGGCTCTAAGCTAGAAAAAAGGCTATTTAGGACTCATTTTGGAAATTGGGAAGCAAGGATAATTGTATTGGGAATGGGGGAATTTCTTTTTAGAAAGAGTAAAAGTTGCATGTATGGCAGCCTCTGTATTGATAACATATTGCCAATAAATAAATAATAATTATGTTATTGCCTCTATTGGTGATTTTTTGAGTCTCAGGTTGTGGCTTGCATCACTAAACAATAATATTTGAAGTAACACAATCCAACCAATGTGGTATCACTAGCTCATTTGACTGCAAAATCCAATGAACATTTCTAACAAAAGATGTATAATTTGATGTATTGTCGGGTACTTGTTATATTTAATGTGTAATTTTCATTTTTTAAAATTTTTATCCTCAACATTCGTCAAAATTTTGACAAACTTGGTTTTGTCAAAATTTTGACGAACATGGAAAACCAGAAAAAAATCAAATTATGGCCGACATAAATAAAAGTGATTTCACCTATTTATTGCGACAGTGTTTTGCTATACTGACAATTTTTCTCTACTTGCGACAGTTTGTGGAGAACTAAGGACAATTTTCTTGGGAAAAATAAAATAAAATTCAAGAAGATATCGCCAGGTTGAGGGTAGTCATTGTCTTTTTCCAGAATTCATTTTTGAAGTCAGATTTGTACTTCCAGGTTTGAAAATCATATTTTAAAGCAACATCTCATTAGATTTCATTTTTAGACTTGTGCATTTTGAGAATTTCATTTCCAGATTTTTGTGCAAGTTCAATATTATGATTTTAGGAGTCTAACGGTTAGAAATCATAGTAAAATATAATTTAATAAGGTTTGGAATTAGCATTTTAAAGTGTTTTTTGGGTTCAATAACTTCAGACTATCTTCTCTTTTGCAGGGGTGGTTGAATGCCAAATTTTTTTGGTGCAAAATATCAAAATTATTAGATTTTGTTACCTTTCTATGATTAAAAATTATTAGAGTTTGAGTTTGATACTTTTTTAAGATCTAAATATTCAAGCTTGGTAAAGAAAAATCATGTAAGATAATATTAGTGCAAAACAAAATGAACAGACAATTGCTAGAATGTGGGCTAGATTGAAAAAAAAGGTGATGGGAAATGTTATTGTCCTTGCAATAATTGCAAGGGCTTAAAAACTAGAAGACTTTTAATCACAACAGCTGAGAAACTTTGTAGGCAACATGGTCACATTGAAGGGGGGCATGATTATCGTCCATTAGTAAGTTGTTCATTATATGTCTTTATATTGATTGAATTTGTAAATGTTTATATCGTTTTAACATTTATATATATATATAAAATTACTTGATCATGATCATGATTTATTTGTATCGATCATTATTATAAAGGTGGGGCACCCTAGGGCACAAGATATGGATTATCACGCCTCGGAGAATGTAGTTTCGCAAGCGGAGGAACATGGAGCTGTGAATATCGAAGATGAAGTTAATGATCCTATGGAAGAAGATGATCATGCGCTAGAAAAGACAGTTGAAGATGATGGTACAAATACATTGATCCATGACACATTTAGTGGCGCAACTGATCATGATGATTGAGATGACTTTGATGATGTTCATGATTTACTTGTACTTGAGAAGGCACATGAGCCAGGCTTCGAAACAACTATTCTCTCTGTTGTATTGTTGCTGGTGAACTTGAAGGTTATGAATGGTTTATCCAACATAGCAATGTCATGGATTTTAAGATATGTCATATATGTCATCTTTTTTCATCTATTTTAATTGTTGTTAGTTCATCATTAGTAAATAAAGGATGAAATATTTACCATTAATATTCTTTATATTAACAAATTATTTTTTGTTGTAGATTGATTGGTGAATTTTTGTTACCACCATCAAATATTTTACCTTGCTCATACTGAGATTTACCTGCCATTTGGAATGGAGTATCAAGCAATAGATGCATGTTCCAATGATCATATTATATATCATAAACAACATGAATTTACAATAGAATGCCCAAAATTTCATATCAATAGATATCAAACAAATCAACTAACAAAAAAGGTGCCTCACAAGGTTCTTCGTTACATTCCCATTATTCCACATATGCAACGATTATTTAGGTGCGAAAGCTTAGAGAAATTTATGGATTACCATGCATGAAATAGAAGTGGAGATGACATTCTTCGAATGCCTATAGATGGTTCTACATTTAAGGACATGGAGGAAAAATGGCCACACTTTAAAGAAGAACCTCGTAATCTCAGGCTTTCATTGGCAGCAGACAGTGTCAATCCATTTAGAGAGTTGAGATCTATTTACTTGGTGTGGCCTATTTTTATTATCAATAATAACATTCCTCCATGGATGTCAATAAAGAGGGAGCACATAATGTTGGCAATGATTGTTCCAGGTATTTGTTTACATCAATTTTCTTTAACATAGTAGCATCTCATTTGTCTTATTTGTTGCATAATGACTTATATTTTTTTTATTTAATAGTCATGTACATTAATTTATATATATTGCAGTAAAATGGTTATAATAATTATGTAATATTTATGTTCATTCAACTAGGTAAGTACCAAGTTAAAGATATGAATGTATATATCGAGCCTCTTATCGACAAGTTACTAAAGTTATGGAATGGAGTCACTATGTATGACGCCTCTAGACCAATAGGACAAAGACAATTTCAATTTCATGCAATGTTTGTATGGACAATTCATGATGCCCCTGCATTAAACACATTTTTGTGGCATGTTATAACATCCAACTGTACCTCAATGATATTTTACCATGAAGTAGATATCATGCATTTTTAAAAATAATCTATTCATTATATATAATTATAAAATTGACATATTTAATCCAATTATATATGATCTTGTAGGTCTCAAACAAAGGGAAAATTTGCATGTCCAATTTGTGGTCCAAAGATGAAATCTCGTTGTTCAACAAGTTAAGGAAAGCAGGTGTTTGATGAGTATAGGCACTTCCTCCACATAAATCATAAGTATCGAGCTACTGAAAAACATCTTTCAATGGGAAAGAAGAGACTACATCAAACCATGAAGAAATGACACTACTTATGAAGTTGGAATATAATAGAATTAATCATCAAGGTTATACATCAGATCAAATTGTTTATCTATCATATATGATATGTTTGGAATTTATATTTTTATATTGTGTTTTGTTTGCTCATGCTGTAATTGAAAATGATTGTCATTGTTAATTTGTTTAACTTATATGCTTCATGAAGGTCGTTAAGACATTAATGGCCAACTTCCACAGGGAATGAAAAGTTATCCCAGACAATTTAGTAGGTTGCCCTACTATGAGCAACTAAAAATTGTGCATTTGTTTGATACAATGCATATCAGAAAGAATATAACAAAAATGTTATGGAAAATATTGGATGGAAGACATGACAAAGAATTTTTTTTTAAAATTTGTAGTGACATTCAGGAAGCCAATCATGCTATGAAAAATGTCATTCAATTAAATAGCGATGGAGACCAAATTAATATAAGCACCCTTCCTTGGTTATTAACTGAGCAGCAAAGCAATGCTATAAAAGAAGTCATACGAAAAATTTGATTTGCCACAGGATTTGCTGCGAACATAAACAATGTCATAACAAAGAAAGGTGAATTTGGGTCAGGGATGAAAATGCATGATTGGCATACCTTCATTAAGGTAATTATTCTTGTATATTATATATATATTTGTATACTGCATGTACTTTTCAGTGTATTATGTTTACTACTTTTGGAAAAAAAAAAAAAAAATCATTTTATAATTGTTGCAGTACGTTCTACCTCTATCTCTCCTAGACAACTTCAACAACAATGTCAAACAAGTTATATATGATCTTGGAAAATGCATAAGGTAAGTAGTCAATATTTGTTCAATTCGTTGTATAGATCTTATAATTTCCATTTGTTTTACTTGTTATGTAATATATTATATATTGTTGTTAAATCTCATTAATATATTTGTGCCTTGAATCACTTATAGATGGTTGTCATCTAAAGAAATCCATAAAGAAGATATAAATTATTGGAAGAGAAAAATTCCTCATCTAATGTGTGAAATGCAAAAGTGTCTACCTTCGACATTTTTCAATGCACAAGAATACTACCTCATACACTAAGTTGATGAGATTGAATTGTGTGGACCTGTACACACAAGGTCAATGTGGATGGTTGAGAGGAACTTGAAATTTTTGAAGAATTTGGTTAGAAAAAGAGCACATCTAGAGGTTTCTATGGTGGAGGGATATATGCTATACCAGACTATGGTGTACATTACTGAATATCTTCCTAAGTTTGCAGCAAAGATCCATGTAGATCGTATTTGGGATCCCAACTCCATTAAAAAATTCGAAGGGGAGTACTTGATGGGAAAGGTAGATTGAGGAAAGTGAGGTAATTATAATACATTTTACATTTGGTTTTTATGTATATTATACTTATTTAATTATTAATCTTCAATATACATCAATTATAAATTAAGGTCGTATACTGTGATAATTAACTAATTGATGTAGACCTAGGAGGCTCAACTCAACCAACCTATCAAACTAAATTTAAGAGGCTTCCAACAAGTTTAGAATGACCACTTTAAACAATTCAAACAACTCTCAAAGCATGACAAACAACAGAAGTCAAATTTCACACTTTGACTCCTTGAATCCTTGTAGCAGTGCAAACCTAGTTTTGCCCAATAACTCAAAACTTTCCCAAAACACTAAACAAACCCTTGATGGTTTTAGACACCCATTTTGGTGTTATTAAACATAATTCAATGGAAAGTACAAGTCATTTGGACCAAATCACCAAAATCACCCTTTCTAGGTTGTGCTGATTAGGCCTATTTTACAAAGCAACTAGTCTTTAAACTTGTCATATGCCCATGAAACTTGGGGAAGCAATTTTTATGCCTCCAAACCTCCAAATCCACAAAAATATTCCACTTGTACGACCATATTCTTGCCAAACCAAAAAACACTTGTTTTAGGCCAAAATCATGAGGGTTTATTCAATCTTGTACTTCCACGACCTCCCAGACCTCAAAAACAACTCAGACATAACCCATTAGGTCTGCACAAGGTAAAAATTCATAAAATCAGATCTCCCATACATATTTTGTTGAAACATAGGCTTGAACCTCTCATTTTACATGTTTTTCCTCACAAAAATCTTGAGGACAACAGCTATACCTTCTTTATTTCTTGTCCTATAAGGGTTTACAATGATCATTTTATTCCTTTTAAAGGCCTTTACACCTCAACTACCGAACAACCACCTCTAAAATTGACTTTTTAATCTTTTATGATCACATGAAATATAAAACACACTAATTTCAAGGTTGTTAACATCACTATTGAAATATTTTGATTTTTTGAATTTGTTAATGTCCTTTGTGAATTTCAATTTTTTTTTGATACAGTTGGTCAAGAGTGGGATGCACTACATTTGTACGTCACAAACAATCTTTATTGGATGACAGTATGGATTGAACGATGTCAACAATTTGGTCGCACATTAACATGGGAAGGTGTGGCTTCATTGGTTAAAGAAGCTCATCGTAATGGAGATTCCAATGTTACACAAAGGGAAATTGATTTAGCATATGGTTTAAGAGATAAAACTGTGCACATATAAATATATTAACTACATTATTTTAATTATTTTCACTATATTTTGTATATATGTTGGGAGTTTTCTTTTGCAATACATCTCACCAAGAATAAATATGTTTATCAACCGGATCTATATAAATAATTTTTTCATGTTTGACATATTAGGTGAAAACACCACAAGGCTAAGTGGTGCAATGGTCAGAATTTTGAATCAAAAAAAGTTGTATGACATGAAGAAAACTTGTGATTTTTGATTAACCATGTTGTTTCAGCTTAATTAATGTTTCATTTAGATGCATATACATCCAAAAGTCCTTTAAAAATTGATACTATGGGATTTGATGATATACTTGAGTGTGACTTTAAGTCCTTAAGATTAATTTTGTTCATCGTCCTATGGTACATGCTACGATTGAATGAAAATGATCCTAAGAGAATTGTTATTGAACATGATAATGGATTTACCATGGTTAATACTACAAGGTCGCATCGAAAGGCCGAAATGAGCCCTATGTTCTTCCAAGCCAGGAGGCATTTTACCAAAGGTTCCGTAAACTCATTGGCTTTCATTTGTTGTTAGACATGATCCAAGAGGAAGGTCGGTAAAGCATAAATGTGGTGGAAGAAGAAGATACCAAAGAACTAGAAGATGATATAGATGATTATTAGGATCAATAGTAGATGATGTGCCCGACGAAGATGTTGAAGAGGAGGAACTAGATCATGATGATGTAGGAGTTAATGTTCATGAAGATGATATCTGTGTGGATGATGACATTATCGAAATTGATATCAATGACGACGATGATGATATGACCAATCCTTACAATGTCGAATCTGGATCGGATGATACGTCAGACAAAGAGTTTGATGAAGAAGAAGATCAATGACATTGAAATGTATGAGTTATGTGATTGCATTATCTATTTGATATTCATTTCTTGATAGAATTCATATTTGACTTTATGCGGTTACATAATTAATTCATGATGTTTTTAATTTTTACGCCATTACATAATTAATTCATGATGTACTTTTAATGTTTAATTTAATTCATGATGTTACAACTATTGTATTTTCCTCTCCTAGAAATTTCCATATGATCATAATGAATAGTGTTCTGAGAAATTTCATGAAAGATGACACATTGATCGTAGTAGTGAAATAATCGCAAAGTCGTTTAGATTTTTTAGATCAATCACCCTTCGCAATGTCAGTTTTAGGATCATCTCCAATTTGATTACTAGGACACATAAGGTTGGATTTGATTGGCTTATCTTGGAGGAACATTGTGGCTTTGTGTAATGTGAGCAAATTTTGGATGGGTTACTTGCTATTGCTAAGGTGGATCACCTTTTTCTGCCAAGGCCATACACTTATGATTGGGTCAAGTGTTCTTTCTTTAGAAAATCTTACTGCCTTTCGATAGGTTATGATTTGATTAGGATGGGTTATGAAGTACCTCTTATTATTTCAAGTAATTTATGTCTATTTTAATTTGTAATTTATTAAATTCAAACACATCCAAAATTATGTCCCTTGTTTTAATTGATTATTATGTTATTTAATTATTAACTCAAATGACACCTCCAATTTAACTATATATATCTAATTGAATATATCTAAAGTGTTGAACATTTTTAGATCAAATTTAGTAATTAAATCAAACAACTTTTCCAATTTAACTAACATCTTTTAAGATATTAAACAAATATGATTTATGAAAGAAGTATATTGGTGTGAAATTAAATATGATTTGTATTCCAATGTAAAAACTACAAAGAATGGAAACAATTCTTTCAAAACATAAACTATTATGTAGTAGTCAATTAAAATGAAAAAGCTTACTCTATATTAGTTAGGATACACAACTAAGAAAATGATCTAAATAGTCTAATAATTTCAAAAACACAAACAATATTAGGTAGATAATCAAACATCTTTCATTTCTATAGTGACTTATTCATCCTAGAGAAAGTAAGTATATAGTATACAAAGAAAATGAACAAACCCACAACTA
>VDFB02289252.1:0-61357 GCA_007258455.2 Sequoia sempervirens | reverse complement strand
GAAATAGATAATCACAGAGATGTGATTATAGACTTAACTGAAAGAAACTCAAACTAAAGACAAAGTTAATTAAGATGACCATTAATATTACATTTAATATTTAATAAAACCAATGATATCACACATCTCTACCTTGAAAAGAGTGCAAGAAAATATAAATTATTTAAACATTGACAAGTGACCAAAGTACATTAAGGAACATTACAGAACAATACAGGATTTCAAAGTAACCTTAGATGCTTAATAAAGTTAAAACACTCGAACAATGCAAGCACAACATGAGGAGGTAAACCCATAGCAGGTCAAAGGCTAGCCATACAAGTAGTGATAGCAGTTTGGGGCAACTCCCTTTAAAATGGCTGCCTTTTTGGGATTGCAATTTCTTTGTCTGTGCTTGGAATCTGAAACTGCAAGATGCATTGGAAAGCTTAGGATCTTCTCTAAGTCAATTGCTTTTGCTTTGTGATGTTGGATTAAAAAAAACTCTGATATGGATCATGAAAATGCAAAATACAAAAATGTATCCAAAAGCCTAAAAATTTCACAAATGGAAATTTTTTTGTTTTGACTAATTTCATGTTGTGCCAGGTTTTCTCAATGTTTTGGGAGAACACTTGTTACATTATATTCAGATTTCAAGGTGCACTGCTTCACTTTATATTTGAGACATATCATCTCCTTTTAAAAACAGCTAAAAAGGAATTGCCATCTGGATATAACAATAAGAAAGGGTTTGAGGCTCCTATATAAATATGGAAGTGGTGGTAGAAAGCTAAAAAAGGAAGCTTCACATGTTTGAGATTGCTACTTTCTTGCAATAATATGTGAGAATTGGCTTACATCTCTTCTTAAATATAGCTGTAAATATCTCTCATATCAATGAAGTAGATAATTAATTTATTGATATTTAGAAATTGTCCTCTGTTTTTATTTTTATCTCCATTTACTCATGGTTAATCTAGTCACACTACAATTTTTTTAATCAATTGATCTCACCAATTATTCATCTTAGTTAGAGCAATTTAGCATGTTACCTGCCATTTTCCTATTAATTCAAGATCTAGTACAAATATGAATATAGCAAAGAAAGGGATGCCCCCCAAAGAAAATAAGAAGTGAATGGAGGCCAAATTTGAAGAAAGGTGGTAAAGAAATTAGCTTAGTCATGTGGCTCTATCAATACTTAGAGAAGGATATCCAATAACATCATTGTCAACTACCACTATGGGACCTATATAGGATATGCTAGGAGAATGTCTTTGGCCAAGGGGTCTTGATTGGACAATCCTAGGAGAAGGCATAACAGTTCCTTTAGAATCTGTCCTACAATCTAAAGTGGACAAGTCTCTTGTGGCAGATAGAAAATGGGTGATATAAATGCATATCTACCCAAAGATGCAAACATGGAAACTAGAGGGAGGACCATGCCAAATAGAAGTGGAGACTTGACACTTTCTATATGAATAAGAGGACTTGGATATCTTACTTTTAACATGTAGACCAAATGAATCCAAGGTATTGATTGAGATTGCTTTTGGATTTATTTGTGCTGTAAATTTTAACATCAACGGTTTAGATCACACTCCATGATCCGACATTCTCATTCAACATTTCAGATCACACTTTGTGATCCAACATTGTTGAGTACCATTTGTGTTGACCAAATGAATGCAAGGTAGGAATTGTGAGTGCTTCCTGATTTATTTTTGTAGTAGTTTTGGCATCAATGTTTCGGGTCACACTTCATGATCCAACATTTCAAATCACACTCGGTGATCCAACATCCTTGATAGGTTGTTGGATCATGGAATGTGTTCTGAAACATTGAATCAAGGATGTTGGATCAAAATAGGATCTTGGATCACGATGTGTGATCTGAAACATTGATGCTAAAATCTACTACATAGATAAGTCCAAAACCACTATAAATCAATATAATGGATTTTAGAAACACTATATCTCTTATTGAATCTAAGGTATGCTTATCTAGTCTACTGGACATATGTAGAATGTGCCAATACCATAGGAGAATATCTTCATCTTAGGGGCCCTAATTGGACAATCCTAAGAGAGAGCATAACAGTTCCTCTAGAATCTCTCCTACAATTCAAGGTGGATTAGGTTTTGGTGCTAGATAGAAAACTGGTGATACACGTGTCTTCGTACCCAAGGTTGCAAACATGAAAATCTAGAAGGATGACTATGCCAAGTAGAAGTAGAAACTTGGCACTTGCTATATGAATAAGAGGATGCATGTAGAAGCAAGCAATGTCTACTTGATTAGGTACCTTTTATGTACACCAAATGAATCTTAGGTACTTTTATCAACTATGATAGAATGAAAAGAAGATGTAAGCAAATTGCTAGCCCTTTACTTAAGGTAATGGAAAAAGGGAGTAAGCAACCCTTGTTGGAACATGTCCTAAAATGCAAAATTTTCTAAGTTTAGTGCCCTCTTTGTTGCCTTGGTCCTTATTTTGCACATCATTGATATCTAATTAGAGAATTCCTTTAATGGTTCCCATGGCCAGTTTGTGCTTGATTTTGTGCATTAACTCCCCACATATCCTTATCATGTGTCTAAATTCCAAACTATGTCAATTGTTTCTGTATGAGGGTATTTACATCAATTTCTACAATCAGGCAAGATTTTGGGGTTTTTTTTTACCTTGGTGCTCTTTTCCTCAAATCGTTAGTTCCTTGGTTCCCTCAAGTCTAAATCTCGTGATTTTGGGGTTTTCCTTACGTTGGTGCCTTTTCCCTTAGGTTCCCATTCCTCAAACCCTTGCCTTATCTTATTTTCCAGAGTTTTGGAGTTCTTTGTGATCCATATCAAAATTACTAAAACCTAAATATCTCCAAGTTTTGCTTGTTTTGTAAATATTTGAAGGTATGAGGCTTCGAGGATTCAATAAATAGTGTACCACATAGATTGTAATCCCAAAGTCCGATACTTGGTTCCCTTATGCTTGTCTTGTGTTGGACCTTTAAAGTATTTGTTCTTGTGTTCTTTTTCTTGCTATTGGGCCTTCCTTTGCATTGGTACTAGAGGGCTTGATTGCTTTGAGTCTTGACCTTTACTATATGGTGGGTTCGTGGACTTTTTCCTATCATCATGCTTAAAAACGATTGCATCTTAGAACTTTAAATCCCATTGCCTTGATGTTATGGTAGTGAACATTCTCAAGTCTCCGTCCCTAGCCTTTGGAAAACCATTTGTGGACTTTCAGATTGTGTCATCACTTGCTCCTAAATCGCATAGTATTCCAAACTCTCAAACCTTGCCATCTTGGTGAACCTTGCATGTCTCTTTGTTTTCAAGGTAGACTAGTAGTGATCGTCTTGAAGCCCTAGTCTGTCTTAGTATAAGCTCTTAAGCATGATTTTGGACTTGCTTTTGATTGGCAACATTGCACTTGGTATCTTAATCCTTGCTTCACCACTCCTTTGTTTCCCATGGGTCTTTGAGGTTTTCCTTGCTAGCCTACCTTTGTAGCATTGTTTTCCTCCAATACTCATTGTCTTGCCTAGGCATGTCTCTTGCAGATTTCTCGGTTTCCTCTTACACTTATACAACCTTTGTGCATGCAATCCTCGAGCCCTTGAATGTCGGACTTTTGTGCTTCTTATTAGTGCATCCTTGGACCCCCATTTTTCAAATGCAGAGCTCTACCTACCTCTTTGCACTATCTAGGACACTATTAATGCTTAGAATTGACTACGATAGAATTCTACAACCACTCAAATCCTATCAAAATGACATTGGACACCTCAAGGGCATAGATCTATATGTAAAGCCATCGGAGGATGATGAAAATTAGTATGGGCTTTTTGAATGCCGTACATTAAAACCCTACCATTCATAGGCCTATAAGTAGGAATGGGGCTATTTCTTTGAGCATGGAAAGAATGTTCTTTTGTTTCCCTAGGACATCCAACAATAGATCCAAGATGGTTTTTATTGCGAAGTGGCATGTTGGTGCATTCAATGCTTGGACTGATATGCGACTCTTGAAAACCTTGATGAGATAAGCAGAGCGCATTGTAACATAGTGTTATAAATACAAGATTGAAAGAGGTAATGAGGGTTGGTTGATGACAAAGTTGTATAACACAAAGAAGAAGAATTGTACATTGTTGTTTTGATTTCTTGTAATAGGCTGAGGGAATTTTGAATGCAATTTTTTGGGTTTTCTTCCATGCGGTATAATATGACTTTGTAATCCTAAAGGAATAAGTTTAATGTGTGCAGATCTGGCATCGCTTTGAATGATTCCATGAGCATTAAATGAATTTTTGATGATCTTATTTTTTCTGTTGGTCACATTTGCTGATTTGCGTGTTACTTTTGACAAGTTTGTCAATCGGAAGGTAGTAGTGGAACTCCTTGCAAAGCTTTTGCAAGGCATCTTATTAAGACAATACATGAAGTTCATGTGTTAATGGATTATTGTGGTATGTTCAATTAGTTGTACTTCAGTTTCATGTGCTTATCAACTTGCTTGCATAGAGCCCAGCTTATTTGTAGGATTGAGAGGCATAACTATCTTCATTAAGGTGTCTTCTATTGGGTTATAATGTTGTTCTTTGGTTTTGAAATATAGACTTTGTTGCTCTTCTTGGATAAAGGCACCCATTTGCTACATTTTCAACCTTTCATCATTCCATCACATTTAAAACAACAAATCTTTTAAGGAACATAGTGTTAACAACTGTACTAGCATTGTATAATCTCAGTAATTTCTGCAAGCTTTATCTTAAGTGAGGTGTGTATTGTTGTTTTTTATACGTCCATGTACGAGTGTATGCTTAAAGGTGAATATCATTAGGGGTTAATATGGAAATATCTTTGGGCTCCTTATGTGGTTATGTATCTGCTTAATAGAGGTGCGAAATCCTTATATCCATAAACTAGCATATAGGTGCTTAGTGATAGCCATATTGGAGTTTTTTTATGCAATGGGTATGGTTTTTCTCAAGGTACATTCTTAGGGCATTTTTCTTTAATGTCCTTAAAGATAATACCTCAATGAATACTTGCGTTTGGCCTAGTAGAGCCTAAAGAAAAAGAAGGAATTGCCCATCTTTCTCAATTGTTTCATTGTTGTCTCTATCTAAACATAAGGAGTAAGCTAGTTGTCTTGAGTTTTCCACCCTTGGCACTTAGGAACAACTTAGCTTTAGGTATTTGGGAACCCACAACTTTGAGCACCAAGAGACTATTAAAATAGTAGTAGCTGCCTAGATCTCTTATTAAGTTGGAAATTTGAAAATAAATGCTCATTGGTTGTTACCTCATAGAGAGAATAGAGACAATAATCCTATCTCGATGAGTAATATGATGGTTTAAATCAACATGTAATTGATGGGAATTTGTTCTCAATTGCTCAAGATGAATCCTTGTGTCGTGCAATCAATGGTGTCAACGATGTTGGGTTGGATGGTGATGACATTCACAATTTGTTAGAGATAGTTAGAGTAGAAAGTCATGTTGAATTGAGAGATTTTAGGTTAGAGATCTAAGTCATTTGAATATATTATTGTCAAAATCTATTAGTTATGTCCTTTGGCGGAAGGAGTAAGGATGCCCAATTAGTAGTGGAATGGTGGAAATTGATCAACAAAGAGATCAATCAATTGTAGATCCAAACTAGCCTCAAAATATTATTATGGATGACTCACAAGATCTAAGGAGGCTACCCTCTCTCAAGAACAAAGTGCCAAGTAGATGTATCTTGAACAACTCAAGGCTAAGTAATCTAGAGATTTGATTTTGCGAAGAAAGAAAATGTGTTTATTCTCTAGACAATGGGGTTGGGTAGAGAGCAAAACTTGGATAGGACAAAGTGGAAACATTTGTTTGAATTGGATCATACATTGAAGTATAATAGTTGGAGCCAAAGTTTTAAAACTTGCGACTTGCCAAAACTAATTGGATTGAATTTTGACTTTGACTCTGTAATGTCCCCTCCAAAGTGAGACATCTGTATTTAGTAGATTAGCCTATTATTGCGATCCTCGTAGGCTAATGAGATTGGGTAGAGGGTCCATTGAGGGATGCAGCTTCTTCAGTAGTCAGAGCTATGCAGGATTGGTGTTCGTTTGAGGTCTACAGGACTCCGTATGAAGGACTTGCTATTTATAGTAAGTCAAAGATGCTAGAGATGGGACCCTGCTATTTTTAGTAAAGGGGTATGGTCATATGCTATTGGTGTTTTGCTGGCGTGCAAAAATGTTGAGTAATAATGGAGATATTAATATTTATTTGATTAAAATAAATATTAATGGTTTTGAGCTTATAATATTAAGTTATAATATAATTTTATATTATAACTTAAGTGACTTAAGTGAAGGGTCAAGTTCTCATCAGTTGGGCCCAGTTGAGCAATTAAATTAAATTGAAATATTTATGCACCAACTATTGAGACTTAAATGAAAATTAAAAGTAATATTATTACTCATATTAAAATCGAAGAAGAGGAGCTTTTTGGGATAAATCAAACCCTAATGTGAGAAGCCTATTTATCTCTTGAAAATGGTACAAGGCTTCATTATTATGATGATTGTTGTTTTGTTGAGAAGACTTGTTTTTTTGGCTTTGGAGAAGAAACTAGGGTTTCTGCAGTTTGTTCCAGAGTATCGGCATTGGAGAACGTGAAGACTTTATTGCATCAGCAATCTGAGGGTGTGGAATATTCATCAGAAGTTGCTCCTTGGGTTGGCTTTATCCAGAAGTCGACATTGAGCCTATTAGAGAAGTAATATCCAGAAATTTATTATCAGAATAAGGGCAGATTTTTTAATCAGACTATGTGCGTCCATTGGTAGCTGATTTAGGATGGCCAGATTTGTATTAATCAGCCACCAGTCACAGCAGGGGTCAGCCGTGCAAGGAGGGGGCGATTTTGACATTGGAGCCACAAAAAAAATCAATAAAAATTGTTAAAGGGGGCGCCCAGGTCTGCAGAAGCTAGCCGTACCATTTCTAGTCAAAAAGGCAAGTTGGTTGGAAAGAATCGAACATCTGTAGGGCTGTCAAGGGTTGCTTTTTGGTCTGAAATTGTGTACAGCAGTTGGTTGACTTCAAATAAACTCGGGTATGATTGTAGGAACTTATTCTTGTGATTATTGAGCAAATAAATCATCTTTGGAGTAGTTCTCTATGTTAGTTATTGTATTTCTTTATGCATGCATTTTATTTCTTGCAAACATTCAAAAAAGGCAAAAAAATCAGAAAACCCTCATAAACATCAAAACACAAAACAAAAAAAAACAGCATTGAAAACAAGGGCACGAAGTGTTCTTACAGACTCAATGACTTGGCAAAAAATTGACAAATTAAAAAATACTTAAATTCTTTAACTTGGAAAAGCTCGGCAAAACAAACAAAATAGCTAAGTTACATGGTTGTGATATTTTCGCACGAGTAATTGGTAATTTTTTTAGTCTAATATCAGTACTTGTTTAGATCACAGGCCTTAAAATAAGGCCCCAAAATTTTGACTTATACCCTTGAGAGCATTGATGCTTTAAAATGGAGAGAGAAATTTGAGATTTCATTTCATGTGGACCACTACAAGAACTAAGGCACAAAATCAAACAAAATATGTTCTTGTGATTGAGAATACATTTTGTCAATGCTTGATGGTCTTGATTGTGTTTGAGTCAGTGTCATTGATCCAAGTAAGTATTTCAACACTTGGACCTATTTAAAGAGAAAATGTAGGTTTGCATTGTTAAGATCATCAAAGTGAAATGAAATTGGTAAGGCAAAGATTGGAGGGAGTGTCTTAGTTTGAGTGATCACTCTAGCTCTTGTTTCAAAATGGGATCATAATTATTGGTGCATATTTTGTATGTTTGATACCTTATTGGGTTTGTTGGCTCCTACCCCAAATTGCAAAATATTTTCCAAGTCTTGTGCCATCTTTGTAGTCTTGGCTTTATTTTGCCCATGATTGATAACTAATCAAAGATTTCCTTTAGTGGCCCCCCTTGGTCAAATTTGTGCTTGGTGTTGTGCTTTGCCTCCCCTTATACTTTTGCTATGTGTCTAAATTGCAAAAATGCCAAAAAGTCTTATGTATGAGAGTGTTTGAATCAATTTCTAGCATTGGGCGCAGGTTTTTAGGTTTTCCCTTACCTTGGTACCATTTCCCTTTATTCCTTGCACCCACACCTCTCATCTATCAAAGTTTTAGGCTTCCACATACTTATTTGATATTTCCCTTTCATTCTTTTCCCCTAATTCCTTGGATTCTCATGTTTTAGGTTGTTGAGTTTTCTCATGTTGGCATCTCTTCACTTCATTTTCCTTGACTGCCAATTTCCTCTAGTCCCAATTATGTGGGCTTTTGGGATTTACCTATTGGCATCCCTTTCATTCGTTTCCTTGGCTACACTATATCAAGACCTTTAGATTCTTGATTGTCTTTCCTCTATGCTTTCAAAATTCCCCTTTCCCCTTTGCTCCCATTTCAAAGGGTTTGATATCCTTGAGTCTTAATCTCTATCTCGTGACGAGTTTGTAGACTTTTACTTTTCATCTTCCCTAAAGGAAATTGCATTACAAATCCTTGAATCCCAAGTCTAGGTGGGTTTCCAAGTCTTTCTTTTTCTTGGTGTTGTGATATTAGGTATTCCAAATCTCTAATTGTTGCATCACCTTTTGTTGGTATCAAGTCTCGACTATTTTTGGGTCCTAGTTGCCACGTCCCCTTGGAATTCGCTCATAGACTTTTAGACTTCATCTCCCATTCCAACATGCTTTGGGTATGCTAGAACCTCAATCCTAGCTTTGCAGCTCCTTGTTTCTCATGGGCTTCTCGGATTTTCCTTACCTTTTCTCACTTCCTCTTGTAGTATTTAGTATTGAATTTTATCAATTCCCCCCCCTTGTTGTGCCTTCCCTTCTTAGACCTTCAAAAGTCTTAATACCAACATACCCATGGAAACCTTCAACAGTCTTAATGCCAACATAATTGTGGAAAATTGTCCCTTGGCATCTTGATTCATTGAATCTCATTGTTTCTCCATTCTTCCTCCCTAGGCTCGAGGACCTTTGTTTCTATGTCTTCCTTGCATCTTGATCTCCCTACTCTCGATTCCTTGTGCCTCTGTGCATTACTCTACTGGAGTCCTTGACCCCTTGGCATGTGAATTCTTGGCCTCTTGCTATTAGAGTGCATAAATCCTATCTACCTCCGCACACTACCTAGGATGCCATTAATGGTTCTAAATGGATGCAATGAGATAGGGGATGGCTCTTGAATGCTCCTTTATACATGGGACATAGCTTGTGTACAAATGGACATGGTTGTTGATGTAGAAGGAATAGTTTCAATTACTTGGCCATGTGAAGATGATGTAAGCAGACATGGACGACTTGACAAACTTGTTGACTACTCTTGCATTTTGGCCCAAGCAAGAGGATTGAATGTAGTGCTATATATGCATGTTTGAAGATGTAATAAGGGTTGGTTGCTAAGCCAATTCTTGGCTGCATAGTGTCTTAGTTTGTTCTAGGGTATCTAGGTGATGCAAGTTTGGATTATAAGGGGTATACATTGTAAATCATAGGAAGGGTATTCATTATTCAATGAATACAATGCACGTAATAGGATGTCTCCATGGTAGCTTGTAATTATTTTAGGGGGATGCTTGAACCTAGTTGTTTGATCCTCTCTTGTCACATTTTAAACAAAGTTTCATATGTTAAATACTTCCACTGCATGTGAGTTTGGTAGTAACAGGGTCATAATCTGAAGTTTACTGTTTGGATAATGCAGCTATGACACTCAACCAGATCCCTTGGTCATCAATCACCATGAAGGTATCATTTGTCTTAGCATAGTTACTTGGAGATAGGGAGTAGATTCTTTGTAATTACGTTCTCAAATTTATGCATATTTTGATGAAACAACCATGCAAATCAAGAACTGGTCAATGCTTTGAAAACATGTAGTATGCAAACAGATTTAGCCAAGTGAATTGTGTTGATCAAAGCCTCAAGATTTAACAAGCTTAGAATTAAAAAATGTTAACAATTGTGACACCAATATTGTTGTTTATATTGAATTTCCTTTGTTAGCAAACTTAGTTGAAATAAATGACTAATATTTGCTATTTGTTTATTTTTCAAAAGGCTCCTTAAAACAGTAGGAAATTTAAAATTAAGAATCATTAGAATTTCTTCGAAGTAAAAGATTTCTTATGATGAGTATATAAGCAGTTTTTCTCCGAGTTTCCGTGGTGGGGGGACAATTTTGGATATGATGGGATGGTGGGAGATGGCTAATAAAATGTATGTATATATGTACATCTACATAGATATATACATGTAGCTATGTGCACATACATATCCATATGTACTATACACATTCTCCATCCTTAAAATGTCTCCTCCTCAAAACTGCATGAAAATTCCCAACAAATACATTTTCAAACCAGAATGGAATAGATTAGAACCTTACAGAATTTGTGTTTGGATTTTTGGTTTGAAACTTGAATAGTTTTATAATTTCATTATTCCTTAACCGATTTGACATATACATAAATATATACGTATATTTATGTATGCATATATGTATAAACACATCTGTATGTACTATATACATATCCCCCATCCCCAAAATGTCCCTTATCTCTGAAACTGCATAAAAATTCTCATAGTTGCAAATACATTTTCAGACCAGAATGGAATAGATTAGAACCTTATAGAAAATGTGTTCAGATTTTTGGTTAGAAACTTTATAATGTTATAATTTCATAAAACCTTTGCCGATTTCTCTTATTGAATTGTATACATATGTATGCATATATGCATATGTGTGCGTGTGTGTGTGTGTGTAGTTGTACATGAATACATATTTCCTGTCTCTAAAATGCCTCTCGCCATCAAAACTGCATAAAATCCCCCATTATTGCAAATACATTTTCAAACCAGAATATAATACATTAGAACCTTATGGAACATGTGATTGGATTTCTGGTTTGAAACTGCATAAAAGTTTTATTACTTCATAGAACCTTTGCCAACTTCTCTTGTTGGATTTTGTGGTTATAGATGTTCACCATTGCATTTTACCTTTCCAGAACAATATGGTGGCCTAAATTTTTTGGATGGTCTCTATTTATGTTTTTAACAGAGTTCTGTTTATAGACGGCTATATTTGAAATCATATGGCTACCCATACTTTTGTCATTGATATGATTTTGTTTTCCTTATGGAAATTTTTGCAGGATTCATGGAGGGCATTTTGCAGAGATGCCTCTTATTGCAACTTGTGAACCATATAGACGTCAGGGCATGTGCCGCCGCCTTGTTCACACAATTGAGAAGGTGTGTAAATAATGCCTGTCACTGTTTTTAATATATTGCCTTTGGGCTCACATTGTTATTGGGACTTACCACATTGCTAAATGGCTTGATTACTGTTTAAGCAATTAGTTGTAGGATCTATTATGAAATAGTATGAGCTTAATTATATCAAGCTAAAGATTGTTCTTTGTGCTATCTGTTGTTTGTGAACTGGGTTCATCAATGGATGTTATTACACTGGATAGATTCAGAACCATTTTTATCTTATTTTGATATTTGAAATTTTCTTTTCCAGGATTTCTGCTTTAAATAAATATCTCAGGTGCACAATTGTTTTTCTAAAATTGTTAAACAAGTATAAGAATCTTAGGATTAGATTTAATTCTCAATCACTAAAGTCATTTATATACATTGGTGGAGATTTCCTAGCCCTGGAGAATCACTGGTATTTTGGCAGACTCTCGTCATTTGAGAGTTCATCTATGCCTGCCTTGTCATTACTTGCAATTTGCTTCAAAAAGAGTCATATCAACAAATTAATAGGAATTGATGAATGTGCTAATATGGAAAGTATTAATACTAAGTTGATTTTGAATCATTCTTGGTTTGATGTGCACATTTGGCGAGTTAGGTTAAGCACCAATATTTCCTGAGGTTATTTTCTTATTGTGATTATATTTAAGGACAAATCTCGTCAGTCCATCTTTTGAGTAATTTTTTAATGTCATATGTCATTCAGGTTCATATGCTAGGACATAATTGACTTCGAACTTGTGACATGAACATGTTAAAATTAGTAGTTTCTATGAACATTTTACTGGCCTTATTCAAGTTCCAAAATTTATTGCTAGCAATTGATTGTGTTTGCATGGATTATGCTCCAAGTCTTTCTTAGCACAATCTCAAAATTTGAACTGGCTGTGGCAAGCATAGTTGTTTTATGATGTTTAATTTGAATCTGGGCAGCTTCTTTAAAACTAATGAAAACCCACTATCCCGGAAAGGAATGCCATTATCCTCTTGATAGATGTAATACATGTATCTGATATTGAGGTACTTATCCATTTGGTTTTGTACGGCATTTGTACATCTCTCTCATGATGTGTTGGTATGCTATCTAGTTTATGCATGCATTACAATCTTTCTTGCAGATTGCTTATGCTTATGCCACCTTTATAAGGTGTATTTTCTTTCCTCTGATATCTTTACTTGGACAGATGCTAATATCACTAAATGTGGAAAAGCTGATATTATCAGCAGTACCTGAACTTTTAGAGTATTGGACAACAGTTTTTGGTTTTAAGCCATTGGAAGATTCACAAAAACAGGAAATAAAAAATATGAACATCATGACATTTCCGGGAACCACATTATTGCAAAAATACATCTCCAAACCAGAAATCCAATTGTGTGTTCCAACAGGTATTTGTTTCTTATATTATATTACAAAATAAAATCAGCAGCAGTCTATTTAATTAAGTATGTAAATGTGTAGAATTGTTATGCTTATTTGTTTTGGCCTAATAAAAATTATGGTTTTTGAAGGAAAACAAGTAGATCGGAGCACATGTGTTGAAGGCAACACACAGGCTCCTCAAGCACAGGGATATGATGCCCAAAATCCACAACTAAAGAAATCAGATAATTCTGGCATTTCTGTCTGGAGTAATGTTGAAGATGGCAGTACCTTGATACAAACTCCACCTTCTAGAATACTAGCTAAGGCAGAAGAATTGAAGAGTGAACATGGTTTAGAAAGTACATTGATAGCAGACAATGAAAGAACACTGGGTTGTCATGGGATAGATGTTTTGGATTCTCAAACACAGGTAAACAATGAAATTTCAGCTCCAGAGAAGGTGTGTATTGAATCTTTATTTTGCATCCCCAGTGGTATAGCTGGTGGTGATACCACAACAGAGATCACACCCTGTAAGACACCGACTGATGCCAAAATGAGGAAAGACTGGAGAGGTTCAGACGATGCATTGACAAAATTGAAATTAATACCACCTGTACTTTCAGACAAAACTGTTTCAGATGCCCAGCTGCAGGGAGATAGTGCAGATGTGTCAATGCTGGAGAAGACAAAGATGGAATATGCACATCACATCCCTGATGACACAACTATTCCCAATAAACTAGTGGATACTTATATCCTGCCCGAGAAAAATGAAATGAAGGAAATAAAGAGAACATTTGAGAAAAGACCCTTAAGTTGCCAAGAAGTTGAAGAAATGTATACTGAAACACCTGGAAACAACATGTTGACAAGAGTGGAAGAAAGTTTATTGGTTCATTCTGACATTACTGTTTCTTTAGCTTCTCAAATGTGCAGTGATACTCCTGAAGTTCCGGCATTGAACAGGATGATTTCTGAATCTGCACAACTTGACCCTATAACTGATATGAATTCAGCAGCAGTTTGTAATACATTGCCTAAGGAAGAAGAAACATGGACACCTGAGAAAGATATAGAAAGAGGATATGGAGCAGAGGAAGAAAGAACCTTAAGTTGTCTGAAAGAGTTAGAATTGGATGCTCAAGCACAGGAAGATGGTACTGATGTTCCTTTGCTGGAGAAGTCACTAACTGAATCTGTACCATGTGTTCCTGATAATATGAATGAAGATGGCATGCTAAAAATGAGTGGGATCTCAAGGATGTCACCCAATTCCAAAGTGAGATTGGAGCATGATAAAGAGTCAGAGAATGTTACAGCAGTAGAGCAAAAAAGATTCATGGTTCAACTGGTCAGTATGAGAGCTGATACACAGAATCCATCTCATGTGGATTCGGAAGGAAGAGTCTATTCAGAAGAAGAATCAGTAGATATGTTTGTTAAAGAGTTACTGGATTCTTGTTTGGAAAGACTTCACCTAGAACAATGCATCAATGGCATGGCAACAATTAAAGATACTGTATATGATCGAGGCAACACACATCTTCATACCATAGTCAATTCTTGTGAAAAGGATAATAAATGTGAAGAAAGAAATATGAATTCATAAAATCACAAGTAAGCTTCATTTTCTGAATGTAATTAAGCTTCATTTCTCTCATTTGTTTGGTTTTTTCTAAATGTAATTCTTGTGGTGGCTTACCTTTTTATTCACAATATCCAGTTTGTTCTAGAAATTCATGTTTTTGCTATTTGAATTGATAATTGATGGTATATAGGAAAGATGATAGTGGACCACAATAGATTTTCATTGGATCCATTACCGTTACAAATGAAATGAGGTTTTTGAGATTATATAAACATTTTTGTTGTTGGTGCATTGATAAACGTAACTGAATATGATTCATACTTTTGATTCCAGAGAAGGAGCAGATGTTTTTTCAAATGTTATCATCCTAACATGATAAAATGGGATGTCTAAACAAAAATTGTTTACAGACAATTTAAAAATATGAATACTTTCAAATTTGCTGTTTTGGAGAATGCTCATTACAAACAACAATCCATATGGTGCTGCAGCCTTTAGAATTCACAAGTAGGATAGGCTCTACCCAGTGTAAAAACTTGTTACAAGTTCAACTATAAAGGTTTGGTTTTGAAGGCATTTAATTTGTTACTTTGATTATGAGGCCTAAAATTTTGTGGAACCTTTAGCAGACGTTGCTTCATTCAAAGAGGTGAAGGAAATACCTAGAAGCATGCAACTTAGGTAATTGTTGCGTAAGCTCATTTAACTACCTTATTTTTTAGATTTCTATTCCACCTCTACTGAGAATGATAAAGTCAAGCTTAATTTATTTGGAATCTCAATCTGTAGTCATATTTTTGTGTCAAGGCACTAGACAATTCTACAGTGTGTGTAATCTAAGGAATATTTAACGAAGTTCACTCAAGGAAGGATTTGTTTTAATCATTTAAAAATATGGTCATCTTTAGTACAGAACATGAAATCAAGCATTCCATTCAAAGAAATAAAAAGTTCTCTGTTCCTCTGAGAGTACCGCTTAAAATAATGTTTTGGCTTTGGGCTGGGTGAAGTTTTGGTTGATCTAGAATGCCATTGATAGAAACGATAAACACAGATACCTCCCTAGGTCTTGTAATTTGCTAAAGAATTGAGTAGCTAGTTGTAATGGTGATATTTGAAGAGTTATTATCTAGCATGGGATTTATGTACTTTGGTTTTATGCAGCAATAATTCATTTGTGCAGGTACACAGACAATACATTGTCAAGCCAAAATCGTGCAGAGTGACTACTAAATGATGTGCATTGGAGATATGGGTCCTCATCTGAGGGGAAAATGGCTACAATAAACATGATTGGTTACAACTCAGAAAAAAAAAGAGATTGCTATCATGCTGAGGAGTTAGGGAAGCCTTTTTTTTTGTTGTTTGCTGGATAAATGTTTCTTTGATCCCTAATCAAAGCCGGGCATTTTTTATGATGTCTCACGAGATAATGTCTAACCAGTTGTTTCCATGACATGATCTGATGAGTTTTCTAGAAGACTTTCAGTTTCTAGAGGTTATGAAAGTAAAAGATTCCTGTTGAGATTAAATGAGACGTGGAATGCAGGGAATGATGGAGACATGGTTGCTGTACAGGAGGATTATTAATTAACAACAGCTGTAAATAGAATGCAACCAGCTTTTTGCTGATTAGAAATGAAGTTCAAGAATGGTGGCCGAGAAAGACAAGTATGCAGATTCAAACCCAGATGATGGTGATGCCTGTGAAGCCATAGAGAGTGAGATGAATAAAATGCGAATAAAAAGGTGGTGGTGCAAGAAACATGTATATGATTGAAAGATAGCCAGGGATCAGAACATCATAGGCAGTATGTAATTTAAGAATACCACATAATGTGGTCCAAAGATTTGTACTACAATATTTGGCCATGATATAAAATATGAAATGATTTGCCTCATTGAATGAGAATTTCTGTCTAATTAATGATTGTGTTTTCAGGTTATTATTTTATAAATTGATTAAATCATATCACAATATAGATTCCATTCACATCAGGCTATTGAGTTCATTTGATGATTTGTATTCCATTGACATTGGATTCCGCAAAGCTATGGACATAAAATGATAAAGCATCAGCTCTTTTATTGCTTAGAACTTACAACCTCCACAACGTTCATTCTATTGACTCTTTGCCTACATGACTAGCAAAATGCATTAATAATAAAAAAAAAAAGAGAAAAGAAAGATAAATCACCGAAGTAATAAACAATTTATATCTTGTTTGCCCAAAACCATGGATAACCGAATTGAATTTTAGTTTTCTCAGTGCAACTTTGTCCAGGACCTTCCCATTAAATCTAATAGCATTTCATTTTGTCCTAAAATACAGCACTGGTAGAAAACTGAAATCCAACTTTAGATAATAGAGTTTGTGTGAATATGTTTGTTGACTGATTATTATAATAATCACTAGGAATAAAATTTGTTGGAGAGATGAGCAGCGAGATGGTTAGCTTTGGATCTTAGAAAATATAATCGAGCTCTTTGTTTAAATTGTTCTCATGTATAAAGAAAATTAATCTACTTCTTTGTGCAAGTATGTCCATTGTTTGATACCAGAGCAACATTATGCTGAGCTGAGCCTGATGTCTTTGCCTTGAACCATTGAAAAATTGTGTGAAATCTATTCAAATTTAATATAGTTTTCTGCGAGGAGTTTTTAGATAAAAAAATGCAATAGTCTGCATAGCAGCTGTGGAAGCAAATTACAAAACCAAAACATGACAACACTTCTAGACTGGAAGGTATGTTGCAGGAGATGGTGAAGCCCTTAGAAGTTTAAATACAATTAACTTATTTTGTGCTACACACCATCAGATCAGATCCGCAGGAGGAAAAATTGACGTTCTCTTTGACAAAAGCAAACACAGTGCATGGTGACAAGGAATTGATTTGAAAGAGCTAATTTGGGTGTTATCTAGTAAAGCAGCATAAAAAAATAATACAAAGTTGCACACCGATGAAGAAAACTAAGGTGACTGAAGAAGGAATAGTGTAAAAGACCAGGGTTTAGTTTATGGTATAAACAAAAACATTTTTAACAAATTATGTAGCGAAACTTCAGATGAATTATATATTTCCTGGCTTGTTTGGACGTTTCAATTTAATTATGTTACTTTTGGTCTGGGAGGTGTTATCTGCACAGATTTTGCCACATTCTGAGAAATACTGTTATCATCCTTTCACCAAAAGAATTATTACCCAATTCGCATGTTTGGTTGAAGATAGAATTTCCTAATGATGCCAAACAATTACTGTGCCTTAGATTGCCCCATTAAATCCTTTAACAGATTCCTTGCGAAATGATTGTCCTCTCTAGTAGTTGTTTCCTATCCTCTACAATCTTGTATGGTCAAATGTTTGTTGTTTATTCTTTGAACTTTGCCCGCCCTCCTTTTAAGCCTGCTTATTGTTTCTTCCTGGTGGGCGCCCTATGACAATTTTTGTTACATCAACTCTGTTACTTACTATAGTTAAGCAATTATTGCCTTCAAGTTCTGAGGCTTCTCCAATACCTGAAACTAAGCAACGGAAGACAATCATGTGCATTCTCTTCCCAAGCTTTCCTTCTGTGCAATGTGCTTTGATGCTGACAAGACGGATAGAACAAAGGAAATACAAAGCAACGGCACGTGATGTAACGTGAAACAAAATCCTCACCAAAGCATGCCACTGTATTTTGTTCCAGCTTGTCATTATAGAGCAACATTCACATTCCCAAAAAGTTGAATTAAAGGGATCCTTGGTGCACACAAGCACATCGGATGTAGTGATCGAGACGTGAAGCACAGAAGAATTTTTTTGGCGTTTATACAATGTTACAACCCATACTTCAAAAACTCGTGACTTGCCAAACCATGTCAGACCCTATTTTGACCTGGATTCAGTGACTCTAAAAAACTCAGTAACTTGAAAGAAAATCCTTAAATTGAAGATACAAATAAAAGCGTTTGTGCAAAATATAATTATACAGCATATTAAATAAGTCTCTTAAAATGTTGGGGAACATATTAAGTAAATCTCTAAAATATTGGGGAAATGAATGTTTTTTTATTAGATTTATAAATGAAAAGGATGTATATTTCGGCCGGGCTTAACCGGCACACTCTAACCGGCACACTCTAAGGGTACACTTCTTAGGTGGCTGGGCCCATTCACTTAACACTCGGCCGCAGGAAAGATGTTGCACAACATTACAAAACAATACTTTGCGCGTTTATTTCGGTGTATGGGAGTTTAATTAGAGATGCCCTTTAATAAGGTGTGTAAATAATATAAAAATTTAAATAATTAATTAAAAAAATATTTGATAATAAATATATATAATGAAACAAATTTAAAAAAATAATAATAATAAATATATATAATAAAGGATTTTGAAACAAATTTTATATAATAAATTATTTTTGAATTATTTTAATTTTTTAATTTTTTAAAATATTTTTTTGTTATTTTTGTCTTCAATGTACACAACGTCATGATAACACTTATATAATATTATTATTCTATTTTTAAAATAATATAAATATACTAATTAAAATTGTTGATACAATAATATACATTCTTTTTCATAATATGATAACATTTATGATAATATATCTATACAATATTATTATCCTACTTTTAAAATAATATTAAAATTGTTTATACAATAATAGACATTATACTTTATTTTTATTTACTTAAAATTTATTCTTTTACTTTACAATTATTCAGGAATTTTTTATTTTATTAATCAAGAGTTATTTCTATTTATAGTTATTTTTTTTAATTTGAAATCTCATTAAAAAAACTTTCAAGAAAATAAAATAACAACAATCAATAGTACTTTAGTATGAATTATAATTTCTAACATATTACAACAAAAACTAATTTCAATAACACTTATTAAAATAATTTGTGAAAAAATAATTCTTAAATAAAACATTCAATGGATAAAATATTTTTATAGTCCCATTGATGAACATGAATCATGAATCTTAGGAAAATTTATAATATTCAAATTTAATATCATTTTCTCTCTTTTCATTCATTTGTAAAAAAATATTCTAATTTTATTAAATTAAAAATATTAAACAATAATGATTCCCCCAATTAGATTATAACCATACATGTACCTCTCAAACTCTAAATAAATAATGGATACCTACAATAACATAAGACACAAAGTGACATGCCATGATCATATATAAAAATTGAAACAAAACTAAATATTTAAAAAATTAAAACTATCTAAGAATTATTTAATTTTTAATCTACTTAAAAGTTATTTTATATGTTATGATCATATATAAAAATTGAAACATGATCATATATAAAAATTGAAACAAAACTAAATATTTAAAAAATTAAAACTATCTAAGAATTATTTAATTTTTAATCTACTTAAAAGTTATTTTATATGTCATGATCATATATAAAAATTGAAACACAATTAAATGTTCTAAAAAAATTAAACTATCTAAGAATTATTTAAGTTTTTTATTTACTTAAGATTTATTTTATAATTTTTTCCATTTATCTAGAATTATTATTTTTTTAGAAAACATTAAAACCTTCTATTTAAATGTTTTTTTTTTTTATAAAATAACTCTTAAGTAAATAAACATAAATTAATGTCAATTTTCTAAACATATGTAATTGATCACCTACCTTATGATTTCCCATGGATAAATTAATTCGTCTAATTATCCAAGAAAATGATATGGTGAATTTATTAGTAATGATAATATTAAATACATCAAATATTCCAACAAGTTCATGTGTTCCTCAATATCTTCCCTTTTTAGTTGTTTGGTTTATATAATACGAAAAAATTCTACATTTCTCTTCACATGTCTCCAATTAACACTTGGATTCCATAATCTTATGGAATGATAAGTTTGAATTATTTCACCCTTCCCATGATTTGTACTATGAAGCTAAAAATCAAACATGATAAAGCATGAAGTAAAAAATATCTAATAACATGCATATAGTCAAAGATCTTAGCTCCCTCTATTGGACTAGAGATGAGTTTAAATTCTTGAAACTCGTAGCTCTTTTTCTATACTCTTCCATGCTTTGCTCATTATCCCTTTCTTGCAATCTAGAATTGTTCTTCTTTCTTTTGTTCATGTTCCATAATTTTTGCTAAGACCCTTTATTATACGTTTGAATCTAGTATACTCATAGTTTTTTGGTTCCATGATCTATTTTTCTAGCTCTTTAGAAAATTTATTTAACTCTTCTTTTGGAATGATCTCATTTTTTTTGATATTTGTGGCTTAACTCACAAGGTCCATTACAAAAGAATAAAATTTTATTTCTTCTCAAATTATTTCTAGTATCTGCATTCATCTTCTTTGTAATAATTGGCAATGTGGTCCTCTAGTGGATGCATGATGTCCCTTCTTATGTGATTCTTCCTTTAAGTTGTTCAAATATGGTGTTTTAGAAATTATTTATATGTTAGTACTAGTTGTACTTTTTCATTTTTGTATTTTTCCACCCTATAATATTATCCATTTCAAGTAGTTTGGGAAAGAAAATTCTACATATTTTTGAAATGACAATTTCCTTCAAATATTTTGATAGATTCTAGTAACTTACAAACCTTAAAGTAATTTATTCTACTAATGATCTCAATGTAATTCCTTGAAGTGTAGAAAGATAACCTCTCTTTGAATCCCTCTAGGTAGAGTTATATATATATATATATATATATATATTGAAGTTAGCAACAAGATGGGTGATCCCACAATAGTGGTTTACAATTTTTGGCCAAACCAGACATTGAAATAATTTTTTTTAACTAAATCTTCACTTTCGGGCACCTATAACAGCTAAACCGTGAGGAATTTGAAGATGATGCAAACTAGAGTTTCGGAAATTTTTCTATAAATTCTAAATATATTTTTTCAAATCTTTGGAATCGATTGCACTTCTTTTCCATCTCCTCGAAAACTAGTTTTTTAAAATAACATTTTTAAAAGTGATGCTCATCAGATAACGCATAAATTTTTCCATGAAGGATAAAATTTTAATTATTTCAATTTAGATTCGTGAATCTAATATCTAGTGCTTCCACTTGGTTAGATAGTTTTATTGAATATTTTTCTTTAATCAAGTTTCAAATTCAAACCAATTATAATTTAGACATACCGTAATCGATAAAGCGTAACTTTTTGTATGTATCAAAATTCATTTTTTTTCTTTGTTGGATCAAGGACTTCAATATCCTGCACTTATATTTTTAATTTTTTAATAATGCTATTTTTCCACGTGCAGAACAGAGAGCTTGATTTTAGGTGAAAAACCTTCATTCACAAGAAATAAAAAATAAATTAATAATAAAATTAAATTTATTTAAAATTATATTTTTTGGGAAGCTTATAATAAAGACTACATACTTGCAAAAAAAAATTTTAAATGAATTCATTTGATCCCCCAAAAGGTAAATCAAAAGTGGTTTTTTATCAACATTTTGATAGGTGTAAAGGAGACTCTGTTATAGGTATGGTTTAAAACTCTAAGCAGGGTTCTATCCAAGGGGGTTTGATTTAAGGTAGTTTGATCAAACCCTCTTCAATTGGAATTCTTTAAATCGAACTTTTAAGGCTTAAATCATTATATTTTCTAAAAATATGTGATTTCAGCAAAAATCAATTCCTCCCAGAAATTGTAAACCAGCTTTGTGGGATCACCCAGATATGATAACTCCATGATTTATAGGATGACAAGATGAAAAATTTGATACCATTGCAATAACCCTAATGATTATTTTATGTAAAAAAATATTTTAATATTTTAATTATAACTTGTAAAAACCCATATTTCTTTACAAATTATATGTCAACATTCATAACCCAAAATGAATAATTGAAAATTTAGAATTTTTCTTACTATTTCAATGAATTATAAGATTACATCAAAATACTTTGTAATAATGGCAGGGTTAATAGTTACAATAATAACCAAAAAAAATTGTAACTACATTTTTGGAATCCACAATAACTACAAATTATACAAACTTTATGTAGGTATGATTTACCAAGAGGAAAATTCGTTAATGACCTTAGAATGAGATCATTTTATAGGTGTAAAGGGGTTTCATCCTCTAATCCTCAAAACCGAAGGGTTTTCATCTTAAAATCTCCAATAGATCTAAGGGTTTCTATCCTCAAATTTGGTTTCTTGAGCACATGTTTAGAATAATTTCGCAAGTGTTTTTTTATGTGGAGAATATGAATAATAATCTTTGATTGGATGTTTTCACTCTTGATATCCTTCCAATTAATGATTGGTATGTGATTTTTCCAATATAACAACTAAGATTACATAAGGAACAAGGTAGTAGAGGATGCAACCACCACATTAATGAAAACATGGCTATATTCCACCTCTAGCATTGTGAGTTCATGTGAAATCATTACCTTGTTATTTAAAACTTATTTTTGTATAGGGAAAACCCTTATGCAATAGTTTCAACATTAAAATTGGTCATTAATGGCACTCTAGGGTGTGCAACAAGGAATATGAGAGTAAATAGTGTGAAAAGGCGAAAATATCAAAATTTTTAGGTTGGAAAAAGTTTAAATCTTATGCCACATATTGAGGGTCAATGTTTGGGAGTATATCACCCTAGATGCCCAAAATTTTGATCTAATTGAGGTGACATAGTTTAATATGTTGGGGATTAGAGTTTGGGGGTACCATGTATAAGGTACTTGAGTTAGGTAAAGGTTGAAGATCCAATATTGAAAGGTAATTTGATGTAAGTGTTGGGGAGTTGGGGTCTACGCTAAAGGCATATTGGTAAGCAATAACACAAAAATATGATAAAGCTAAGTAAAAGTGGGGGGGTTGAAGGAAAAGGATGTTGGGAAGGAGAACTAAAAAAAAGGTGGGGACCAAGGAAACAAATAAACTTAGAAGCAAATTCATGCCACAGTGGGAAGTTTGATATCTCAATAGGAATAAAGGAAACAATGAAGTCATGTAGAAAGGCATGCTAGGATAGGGACATCTTAACTTTTGATAGGAATAAGGATTAACAAAATGTTGGTCAAAAAGGCATGATAGGATGAGAAAGTTCAATGTAAAGGGCAGAGTTTGAGTAAATGATATGATAGGATGAAAATATATGAAACTTTAAAAACTTGCACACTTAGAAAATTGAAAACACCTACACATTTAGAAAATTTTGAACTTAATGGACACATGGGATATGAAGAGGGAGAAAATATATGCAAACTTTGATAGAGGTAGACATTATAAACAAGAAATAATAATTTTCTCTATAAACATAAATTAATGGAAAATGAGATATTATATTATTTAACTTTTGTTTAAAAAAATTAAAATCTTCTAAGTAAATATTATTTATTTATTTTTATAAAATAACTCTCAAGTAAATAGAAAACTTAAGTAATTCTTAGATAGTTTTAACATTTTAAAACATTTAGTTGTGTTTCAATTTTTATATATGATCATAACATAAAATAGTTCTAAAGTAAATAAAAATTAAATAATTCTTAGATAATTCTAATTTTTAAATATTTAGTTGTAAATATTTTTATATATGATCATGGTTTGTGTCTTACTACTATTGTATATATGGAAGATACAAGTATGATTATAATCTAATGGAAGGATCATTATTGTTTAATATTTTAAATTTAATAAATTTAATTTTTTTTTATTGTTTAATATTTTAAATTTAATAAATTCAATTTTTTATTTTTTATAAATGAACAAAAGAGAAAGAAAATGATATTAAATTTGAATATTATACATTTTCCTACCATTCATGTTCATTAACATGGGACTATAGAAATATTTTGTCCATTGAATGTTTTATGAATTATAATATTTTGAAAGTTGTTTATAGTTTTATGTTAGTATCATATTTATTTAAGAATTATTTTTCCACAAATGATTTTAATAAGTGTTATTGAAATTAGTTTTTGTTGTAATATGTTAGAAATTATAATTCATACTAAAGTACTATTGATTGTTGTTATTTTATTTTCTGGAGACTTTTTTATGAGATTTCAAATTAAAAAATAACTATAAATAGAAATAACTCTTCATTAAAATAAAATAAAAAATTCCCTAATAGTTGTAAAATAAAAAATAAATTTTAGATAAATAAAAATAAAATATAATATATATTATTGTATCAACAATTTTAATATTATTTAAAAAGTAGGATAATAATATTATATAAATATATTATCATAAATGTTATCATATTATAAAAAATAATATATATTATTGTATCAACAATATACAATTTTAATTGGTATACTTATATTATTTTAAAAATAAAATAATACAAAAATATATTTTGAAAAATAAAAAATTTAAAATAATTCAAAAATAATTTATTATATAAAATTTGTTTCAAAATCCTTTATTATTTATATTTATTATTGTTATTTTAAAAACTTGTCTCCTTATTTTCCATTATATTATCAAATATTTTTTTAATTAATCATTTAAAATTTAATATTATTTAAACACCCTTAGAATCTCTAATTAAACTCCCAATACACCTAAATAGATCATCTCCTACAAATTAGGGTGGAGAGTATTGTTTTAAAATGTTGTGCAATATCTTTCCCTCCGCGGAGTAGTCGGCGAAGTATTTATAGAAAAAGATTTTTTATTCCCGAATGGAAAGTGGGAGTTTATGTTTTTCTTGCATTACATGTCGCTTCCGCATCCAATGAATTCAACTCATATGGAAATGGTGACTAAGTAAATGGTCAATTAACTTGTTTTGCATTCTAACCCTTTTGAACTATGTTATTAACTATGTTATAAATTATGCTTAATATAATTGTCTACTTGTTTAATTAACAAACTATAGGAAAATTTGGCCTCGGTTAATGTTTTGGAAAAAATGTTGTAGCTGTGTTGTTTCTTTTGTTTGATTAACTTTGCTGATGTTTTGCTTTAGGGTTGCTGACATGTCTTATTGTCAATTTCTGTTGTCAGCATTTTGATTTTTTTGGGCTGTGGGCTCTATAGGTTTTATCTTTCTTGTAGCTTTTTGCCTTTGTAAAGGGTTTCGGGTCCCTTCAAAACCTGCTCCATGCTCTATTGATTACTTTTGCCTTGCAGTCCAATATCACATACCTTCAATTTTGATTTCTTCATATTTGTAATTATATTCTAGGCATATTATTTTTTCTTAGTTCTTACTTTGAATTATAAATATAAAATTAAAAAAATCATCATGCTGACATGATAAAATTTAAGTATGATTTAAATGTCCATATCCTATTTGTAAAGGATGACACTTTTTTTCTCCTTACTTTAAATGTTTGCAATATACAAACAAATTTTACTTTTAAAAAATAATATTAAGATTTTTCTAATGTAAAGGCATATGATATTATTAAGAATAAACTTTATTTACTAAGAATTAAATTATATATATATTTTTTTCTTTACAACAAGGGTGTCCCTGCGACCCAGCCGAGCGGCCCAACAGTCCATACCTTGGGTACTTGGGGTGAGCTAGGGCGAGACTAGCCCCCTGCGGGTGAGATCCCCCGCCTGCAAGAAGTCCCACCTCTTAAACTCAGGGAGAGTCGAATTGGAGACCAGTGGGGAGCAAACCCACTGCTGTGCGGGCTAATTAAATTATATTTTTAATAGATTAAAATATTATGTTTTGATTAAAGTAAACATGGAAAAAGGGTTTGGATATGTTACAAGACAACCTTAAAGGCAAGCAAGACAAATCTCACCAGTAGTTAGACAAGAAAAAACAACAAACAAAACAAGTCTTTGAAGAAGAGAGGCAAATCCAACTACAAGAAGAGAACAACAAAGACCAACATGGAACCAAAAAACTAGTTTTGGAAGGAACCAAATAGATGGTTATTATATTTATAAAGACATATAGAAAGATATTACTAAATTTTTAAAATATGAGAAAAATATTGATATAATTTTAATATTAAATTATGATAAATTCTTAATGATAAATAATATAAAGTTAAAATAAAAATGAAAAAACATAAAATTAAAATTAAAACTTAAAATACAAAGTTGGAATTGTATAAGAATATTAAATTTTAATTATTCATAATTAGTTATAAATAGGATATTGAAAGTGTTTAATATTATGCAAATTTAATTAGAAATATTAGTGATTTTTTAATATTTGTATTACAATATTATAAATAATAATAAGTTAATTGATAAGTATTAAATCAGATTTGTAAGAAATTAAATTTTTAATATCATTTAGAAATAAATAAAAAATTAATTATAATATAAAACTAAAAAATTATCTATTGATACCATGATACAATATAAATATTATTTAAGTGTGCATATTATATTTGTAAAATATGGCTTCTTTATGACTATTTTTCTTCTTGATTTAGGAATTATGGTACTCAAATAAGTAATTTTAAAGTTATTTTTGGTTAAAAAACTTGCTTTTAAAAAATATTTAAAAAAAAGAATTATAAATATTGTTGTCAAACAATTTAATAATAATCAGTTAAAATTTTTGATAAAAAGACAATAATTCAGGAAAAAAGTGCCAAAAAATATTACAAAAAATTAGATCATTCTTGAAAAATCCATCTTATAAAAATATTTTTTTAACCAATTATATTGACGAAAAATAATTTCAACAATTTATAAAATTATAAATCTAACATGCTAACTTTAAAAAAAATATAAAAAATTCTTCAAGAAAAAAATAAGTCATTTGTAATTGATTGTTAAACAATTTATTAATAACCTTATATATGTATAGTTTTTATATTTATTTATAAAAACCAACTTTGCTTCTTTTGTATTTAAAATCTCCTCTTAAGGTTTTAGAAAGCATTTTTCCAAGCAATACAAATATCTAAAATAAAAAATATAACTTCAACAAATGAATAAAAATATTTGTTCACTATATGACACCACTTAGTTTCAATTTTTTTGGGTGGTTTGAAAGGATCAAACATTTTTTAAACAAAAAGAAGAATTCAACATTGTGGTTGGTACACATTTTTTACTATTAGAAGTAGAAGTATACATTTGTGCAATAAAAACATATATTATTTTATAGAAAGTGTAAACGATTTTTTATTTAAAATTACAAAATTTTAATAATCACTTTAATTTTTGAATTAATTTTTATAATTAAAATTAATTAAATATATTGCACATTTAAGTTCAAATACTTGGTGCTTATATTATATGAAATTGAAAATTGAAAATTTATCAATTTTTTTTGATTTGTAAGAATTGGCATTATATTAACCTTTCGAAAAAGAGATACATTCTATTGTCATGTTGGTAACAAGTTTGCAGACACACAAGGACACCATGGGCCCCATAAAAAAGGGTGATATACCGAGGAGCCTTACTAGTTTGAATAAGAATGGGCACAATTAAGGATAATTTTTATACAACTTTATGCCCAAAAAAACACGTCGAAACATAATTATAAATGTGAGTTGCCAAGTTTGAATCTTATATCCTCTTGCAATTATGAAATCAAAACCATGGAAAATTTGAACCACAGGATTTCCACACCAACGATGTGGAAGCATGATATGCCACCAATCAAACTACCAACTTTTTTCAAAATTGCCCCTGAACATTCTGCACATGAATGACCAAATTTATACTTGGGAAAAGTTGAAATGCTACTATTCTTTTAATATGTTATTATCTGCACCCTTATTAGCTAGATCATCGGCTTCCCTATTCCCTTCCCTATATGTGTGGTTTATCATAAAACTTTTGAGACCCTCTAGTTGCTTAATTGCCACATCCAGAATACCCTTAAGTTTCCAATTCTGAAGATGGCCAGTTAGGGAATTTATTACCAATGAAGAATCCCCCTCTATTATCACCTTATCTAGCTTAAGCTCTTGACATAGATTGAGACCAAGCAATAGTGTCTGAAGCTCAGCTGCATTATTGGTGCCAATTGGTAGTGGAGCCACCATGTTGCTAATCACCTTTCCATTCCTGTCCCTTATAATACACCCAGCTCTAGATGAACCCGGGTTGCCCCGGACAACCCCATCAAATTTTAATTTATACCGCCCAAAGCCAAGTGCCTGCCACTCAACATTGTTTCTTGCAATTTGAGCTTTTTTTCCCCTTCCCCTGTGAAGGGAGGTACCTTTAAAGGTCATGCCATGCCTTCCTCATTAAGGCATCCCATTCTATGAAATTTGCATTCTTCAAGTTTTGATAATTTTCTCTACAATTCACCACTTCCACAATAGATGCCTCCAACTTGTTCAACAACAAAGAAGCAAACAACTCCTTATCTTAAAAAATTCTTCTATTCCTCTCTTTCCAAACCTCCCATACCAGCAAGGATGTGCTGACCACCCACAAACTGGAGAACAATGCAAATTTGTTTAGCATAGGCCACGCCCTGAAATAGACTAAGGATATCTCTTGGAAGAGTGTTTTTCCAAGCAAGTTTGGCACACAACCATTGCCAACATTCCTGGGTGAAGGGGTAGTTCAGTAGAAGATGATTTCCCAATTATTCTTCAATTTTGTAGAGAACACACCTAGATGGGCCATGATAATTCATTTTTAGAAATCTGTCCATAGTCAGTATCCTATTTTGAATCGCAACCCATGCAAAGGATCCAACCTTGGGTAGGCAACATTTACTCTAGCATAGCTTAACTGGAATCTTAGATGAAACTTCCAAATCTTTTGTCAGAATTCTATAGCCATCCTTAGAATTATAATCACCAAATTTGATGCCATACCACCTTAGATTATCTTTTCCCTCCCTAATGAAAACAATTCGCTGTAACAATACAACTTCATACACATTAGCTAATTCATTGGAGATTCCTAACACTCTCACATCCCTCCATTGTCAATGAATGAGCCCAATAATTGTGGATTCTTGTAGGTAATCCCTCACATGACCCCCAAATTTGCTTTGTTACCTCCCTCACTTGATCCTATTCCATTCTCCTTTCCAACCTTGGGTATCTGCCCCATGAATCTTCCCAAAAGAGGGAAATTCTACCATCCTTTATGTCCCAGGTTAAATGATCTGTGATTAGATCCCGACAACTTCTCAAAAAATTCCATATTCTTGACCCTACCGAAAGAGATCTTGACTTGAAAATGCTTATTTCCCCTTCATTTAAATATTTTTCTCTCATAATCTTGACCCACTTTAATTCCTGATTTGCATATAGCTTCCAAACAAGATTTGCTCCTAGAGCTTTATTATGTAGAAGTACGTTTTTCAAACCTACACCATCTACACTCTTTGTCTTACAAAATTTATCCCACTTGATGAGAGGATACTTGTTCTGATCACCATTCCCTTGCCAAAAGAACTTTCTCATTTTTGATTAATTTTTGAGCTTGCACCAATCGACAGGGGTAAACATGACATCATATATATAGGTAGGGTAGTTATCACAACTTTTAACATTGTTATCCTACCAACCTAGGAAAGCCTTCTACCTTTCCAAGAAGCTAACTTATTTCCCACTTTTGACACCAATGAATCCCAAAGTTTGGTTGACTACCTCCCTTTTGCCAAATGGAGGCTCAGATACTTGCATGGAAGGTCTCCTTTTTTTAAGTTTAGAAATTTTTGAATCTGAGTTTCATTTCTTGGATTTGTGAAGAAAAACACTTCTGATTTTTCCTTACCTCCTATCTAGAGGCTGCCATATAATCATCCATGTAAGAGTTGGTATAGAATAACTCTACACCATGCAAGATTTGGATGAAGATTATAGCCACCCAAGATCTAGGCACTTCATGAAAGCACGAGAGAGATTAGTATGCAATGCTCAAGATTGCAATGGAATTGATTATCCAAGAATATCAGTATTACAATATGATTTACATAAGAGACCACTTGGTTATATAGCCAAGGCGAGACATAGGATTAAATAGGATTATGACAAGTGTCTTAACCCTATGTCATGTGACAACTTATCACAACTACCTAGGACACGTGTTATAAGTCAAAAGATAAGATGACAACTAATACTTAGAAAGATTCCTTCCTAGGATCTAAGTAAACTTAACATGTAAATAAGTCCACTAAATCTCCTAATAATGAATTAACCAGGTACAAGAATTAATTTACGCCAACAATCCAAGATCCTCTTGAAATTTTGAGCTTCTTTTAACTGAGTTGCACCAAACATCATTGTGTTGTCAACAAATTGTTGATGCATTATTGTAGGAAGTTCCTTGGTAACTTGAATTCCTACTACATTACCATTTGCCGAAGCTTTGCTTAGGGACCTTCCCAATGTCTCCACCATTATGATGAATAAGAAGGGAGATGATGGATCACCCTGCCTTAAACCTCTTGAAGCCCCAAAGAAGCCTTCCGAGGAACCATTGATAAGAATTGAAAATCTTGGGTGGCAACGTAGTTGAAAATCCAATCCAACCAACTCTTATTGAATCCAAATGCCTCCATTACTTTGAATACAAATCACCAATCAACCCTATCATAAGCTTTTTTGATGTCCAGTTTTATCATGTTTTGTTTATTTAGTTTTGCGTGGAGTGAATAGCCTCTTGTGCTATAATAACCCCATCTAATATCGATCTCTCAGGCACAAACCCAATTTGTTCTTTCAATGTTATGTCCAGGAGGATCTTCTTTAATTTGTTTGCTGCTGCCTTGGCCATTATTTTGTATATTATATTGCAAAGTGCTATTGGTTTGAATTCATCGAGAGAACTTGGTTTTTCCTTTTTTAGGATCAAAGTTATGAATGTATTGTTAATCTCTTTTAACACTTTACCCGAGCTCCTAGAATATTCAATTGCCTTTGACACTTCACCACCTATAATATCCCAACACTTTAGAAAGAACATAGCCTGAAAGCCGTCTGAACCACGAGCCTTGTTAGGATGAAGTTGAAACAAAGCCTCTTTGATTTATGCCTCTATGAATTTGCACATTAGCATCTCATTTTGAGCATCTGAAACTAGCTTTGGAATGCTTTCCAGTATTTTCTGATGCTCTTGTCACCTAGAGCCATTCCAATTGTTTAGCAAATTCTAAAAAAAACCAACTATTTCAAATATTATGTCTTCCATCTTTTCAAAAGTTCAACCCTTTAGAGACTTGATGCTTGAAATTCTATTAGCTTCCCTCCTAGCTCTAGTTGCATTGTGAAAGTACTTATTTTTTTGTCACCCTCACTTTAATCCATAACTCCTGTGAAATTTTCCTCCAGTAAGTTTCTTCTTTAGCTAGGATGTCCTCCAGATTTCTTAGTAGATCTTTTTCCAACACATATCTTGTTCCATCCATGCCATTGACTATCACATCCTCATTTAAACTCTACAAACTTTCCTTAATCTTCTTTTTCTCTTCAAAGATGTTTTTGAAACTACTCCTATTCCATTTTTTCAGTTTAGTCACCACATTAAGCATTTTTGAACCCCCTAATTTTTGCATATCCCACCACCACTGGATTTGGTTCATGAAATTGTCATCTCTAAACCACATCTTTTCAAATTTGAAGGGATATCTCACCAGTTTCCTTTCAACTTGAATGTCCAAATGGACTAGGTAGTGATTAGAGTTGAAGATGGGCATAACATTGCTTTCTAGTGTGAAAGGAAAGGATCCTAGACCACCCTTGAATATATATCTGTCAAATTTTTATGCTATGCTACAAAAACCCTTTCTTTTATTTGTCCATGTAAAATTACCAATCTCCATGAGAGAATTTCTTTCTACAAAGGATTCACAAATCTAATTGAAATTGAAGTTTTTTGTTCACCCCCTTTTTATTTGAACTTCTTAGGATTGCATTAAAATCACCCCCCATAATACAAAACTATGGTGCAACATTATTACAAGTTTCTTCTATTTCCCTCCGTACCTCTCTTTTTTGAATGCAAGAAGACATACCATAAACATTAAAAAGAAGAAAACATACATCAAAAGATAAACTCCTAACCTTACATGCAAGCCAGTGTTTTCTCGAGTCCACCTTCTCAATCACCAATTTTTGAGGCTTCTACAAAGTTAGTAGCCCCCTCAATGCTCCTTCCGCATTGACCGCCTCCATTTTCCACCTCTTCAATTTTTCCTATATTGTTCAACCTCATCTTGTAGTTTTGATTCCTGAATCAGAAAAAACATCTGTTTGTGACACTTCCAATTGACAATAGACTAGACATTTTTTGTTAGGGGTGTTTAAGCCCCTAACATTCCAAGATATTAGTCTCATTTTTCCTCAGGAAGGGATTTCCCCTTCCCTGTCCTAAGCATTTCATTTATCTTCTTTTGCCCTGATGCTTCCTTCTCTAATTTTCATTTCTCTTGATTTGGAATCCTTCCTTTCCTCTTGCTTTCTCTGCAATCAACTGATTTCCTTAATGCCTCTCTTTGTGAGATACCCAATTTCCCTTCCTCCTTTTGGGGTGACGACATGGTTTTTTTTGCATTTTATTCACTACAGGAGTGAGCTCCCCTTCCTCCTTATCCATCCCAACAATCACCACTTTCAGACTTACTTCCCACTCCTCTTCCAAGCCTTCTGAATCATAATTTTCCTCCAACACCCCTCCCTTAGCTTCCTTGGATAGCTCCATCAACTCATTACCCACTTCAATTAAAGAATTGATGTCTTCTTCTTTGAAAGTGTTGTCGATCAGGTCAAATACCTTCGATAGCTTCACATCCAATTCAACCCTTTGCCCAATCTTCTCCTCATGCTGTTGGTTGAGCTCTTCACCATTTTGCAAACCCTCTCTAGTTCTTGAGCTTGAACTTCTAGATTTGTTCGATTTTTTTGCCCCTGCTTCCTCAAGCCCAACATTGTTTGCCTTGCCAGAGTTTTGCCCCACTGCACCAACCCTATCGGACACCACCCGTTGCACCTGAATTCTTAAACCCAAAACCTTCATCCTCCTACCATCAGGACATAGATCAAATACTAAGCTCTGTCTCCATTTTCCCCATTCCGTGATTATTTCAAGATCTTTCCAATGTGAGCTATTAGGCTTGTTCCCCACACAGCCTATACCATTGGGATTTGACCTTTCTTTCGCACAAAAATGTATTTCCCCTGATGGCTCCCAGCTCCCAATTTCCTCTAGAGTTTCAGGTTCCCAAAATTCCAATGGAAGATTTGGGAGTTTGAACCAATCCTGAAGTCTCTCCATATTGTGTCAATACAGGTAAAAATTTGCTTCCCATATTTTAATGTAGAATCCACAACATCCATTATCCAGATCCCACCCACAATTTCTTCTTTTATCTTTTGAGACAGAAAAATTACAATGAAGTATCCGTTTGCCAATGGTTTAAATTTTAGATCCTCTCCCCAACAGTCCTGCCACCATTTGACCAAATTGCCCCAGTTCAAATCCCTTCCATACCATTTGACTAAAAGTCCATACATCTCCAGGTGCTGGATTATTGGCCACATTATGCTAGCTCGGATCACCATGGTCTTACTGTTTGCTCTTCTGGAAAATTCCTCCTCGCTCACCGATCGCTTGTTCCTCCACTTAATCTTTGGCTACCAGCCTACATACTAGTCTTTTCTTGCAAGGAGTTCACATCCATCCTCCTTGCATTGCCCATGGGCAAAGCATTTGCACCAATTGCGAATGTAGGGGCCGATCTTGGATTTATATATCACTGCTTAACACACCAGTCGTTGGCTCTCCCCCTCCCAAAACCGTTGCCAAGATTCTGCTCCATATTCATGCGAGCCCTAGGAGGAAGCCAAGGCTTCCCATTCCAACCATATCGTTTGCCTGCTGCGCCTTCATTCTGTATTGCCTGATTACCATGCTGATCTTGCAACTAGATGTCACACCATTCTTCACTGGCTGCGCACTTCCTGATATTATCCATTGGAATTGGATGCTCCGCCTCTGTAGCCCAAGAACCTGCACTTGCTCTCGCACCGTCTGCACCATTTTTTATTTCAACAAAGTAGACCAAATATTATAATCTTATATCACATTACTATATAGAAAAAACCATATTTTCTTCTATATTATAATTATAATAATATACAAAACTTAAAAATTATCTCAATCTCTATTCTATACAAAATAAAAATTTATCAATTTTATTTTGTACAAAATTTTTAAGAAAAAAAATTGAAAATGAAAAAATTATCAAATTTAAATTGTACAAAACTTTTAAGAAAAAATTAAAAATTTATCAATTTTAAATTGTATATATTTTTTAAATTGATAATTATGAAATTAAAGAATATGAACGTGTATGTTTAAATACTATATCTAATCTTAATTTGTTGAAGCTAAATTGATATTCTTCTGTTAGAGATTAGTGTTCACATGGGTTAGAATAGTATTGTGTTAGAGTGAATAAAGTGAAGTGAGTTGTAGTAACAACTCATAAAACTATTCTAGATGAGAAAATATTTTTTTAAGGAGTGTTTATTTATACGTTTGAGTTGTTGAAACAACTCAATATATTAAGGAGTTGTTATAGAAAGTTTCCTATAAAATAGGATATGTGAATCTTGTAAATATGTAATATGCATTGTTGAATAGATATAGCACAATATATTATTTGATTAAAAACTTTGTGCTCAAAAACTCTATGGATTGAAATTATTAATACTTCCATGGCTCTTAAAGATAAAGAAGTCATTGAGTACTTTGAGGACTTTTGAGTAGAATAATGTGTCTTGTCCATATTCACTAATGTATACTTATGACACTATGTTGGCATCCTATTGTGTGTCTACTAGTATAAAAAATGAGTTGATGTCTTGTGTAGATATGTGAACAACAACCTACACAACATATTTTGTGCAAGTAACATGTAACTTAAATGACACACAATGCATCTAATATCAGCAAGTCCCAAGGCTTGTTCATCCAAGTCATTAGAATCACACTTGCATATGCTAAACACATTGTTTTAGGTTCATGTAATTGAGTGACATTGCTTATTTGATAATGCACATATGAGTGTGACACTTGTTTGTGAACATAAGATATCTTCCAATCTTAAAAATCATGAAATTAAATGGTGTTGCTTATTTGATAATGCACATATGAGTGTGACACTTGTTTGTGATTGTAGAATATCCTTCAATCTACCAAATATTGAACCTGAGTGGTGGGGATGCCTTATGCAAGATAATAACATATTTTATCCCTAATGGCTCCACAAGTAGATGGTGTGAAACTATGTGACGATAGGCTATTATTTATATCCTCCACATCTCTAAGGAAATAAAAAAGCTTGTATTTGTGATCCCTACATCATTGTTGCATCTATGTCTTATAAAGCTCGAAATGTGGAATTTGACCACACACATAAGTTCTACAAAAATATGTCCAAATTATTGGAGGAGATACATTGCACACACTCCACAATGATCATTAGTTTGTGATACGTGCTAGATTCCTAGCAAAAACAACATATCAACATTGGTATAAAAATTAAAATAAACACTAATTTATGATAGGGTCAATAAAACCTCCTATTTGTCACCTTGAAGACAAAAATCATGGTGCTAACATAGTCCACCTTTCCCCTTTTAGAGTAATGAAGAATATAGTTGACTATTCATGGTATCTTGTTACTTTGGACATACATATAATGGGTAGTCAACCAATGAGGGTAAATAAGGGGTGTCACAATAGGGTTTCTACATCTAAGGGAATAATAGGCATAAATTCTTCGTCTAACCCAATAATGTGGACACATGGTAAAAACCATCTCTTTGAATAATTTCACAAATTATTGGAAAGTGAATAGTCCCTTGCCACTCCTCCTTAATGATGTATATAACTCCTCTAAATGTACAATGTAATATGGGCTCCCTAATTAATTACTATTAAACATATATGCTTGTAGTTAATCTTTAATAACTAATTGGTTAGTGCACTTAGGGCATATATGATGCTAAGATACATGTTTAATTAATATTTTTAATTGCATTATTAGTGTTTTTCTAATATATCATATCTTGTTTGACTCACTATCTATAATTTAAAAATATTCATGTAATGTAACATCATAATATGAAACCAATTTGATAAAATTGTACATACTATATTTTTGTGTTTTTGTTTTTAATTAAGCATAAAATTAGACTTTGAAAGGATCTAGAACCTTGTAAAAAGGGGGGCTAATGTCACTCAATGGACAAACAATAACACAACTATAGTGAGGTTAGCAGGTCCAAACCACAACACAATGGAACTCAACAATACAAAACCTTGAACTAGCAAATCTCAAACCTATGTCCTTGGTGTGGGATTGAGGTACATGTTTTGGAATACCTTTCTTTGTTCTTTGGAAATTGGTCCAAGAAACCTCATTATCTATATCCTTAGATTAAGGAGAGAGAGGACATAAATTCCTCTTTGAGGCCTCAACCAAAGATAACACATTATAAGAGTGCTTGGTTAGATAATCCAATCATTAAGTGGAAGCCACAACACAAACTATAGGGGCATACTATTGATTCTTATTATAAACATTTATATTATACTATTTACATTTATTTACTTTCTTAACCACTATTATGGTACAACACATTATAATTACACTACATTATTGGATCTAGACTAAATCACCATACATTTCTAGTGTCCTTTGAATCTTCAAGGTCTTCAATATCATCTAAGGCTCTTCAATTTCTCTAATTGGAAAGGAACGCTTTAAGATGAAACTAATGATATATAGAGCCTACTCCTCCCCATTCATCAACCGACTTGGAGAGGTCAAGGAGGTATCTCATAGTCATGTAGTATTGGGTAACTTGCAACAATTAAATTAGCTCTACCGTACAAAATAATTCCATTAATTGGTTTAGTTTATTAAGTGAAGTTCAATTATTATGATTAAGGTTTGGTATTTTGTGGGTTTTAATTTTACTCATATTTATACCTTAAGGTTCAATAGTTGGCCTCTTAGCTCATTGATTTATAACATCTACAATCTATATTATTAGTAATTGGGCATAACCTTATAAAAACTTGACATTTAGAGCTAAGCTTGTCATTGCTTAAGAACCTTACACTTTCATAGATCACACCTTTCTACAAATTTTACTATTATTGAAAGGTTCTTGATATTCAAATATATTGGTTTAGGTCATATGACTTATATGTGTTGTACACCTAGGATAGACTAGGGAATACATACATCTATATTCAACCTATCCTCTTTATACTTTCTTGTTGGGAAAGGTGTTGTACATATTGCATAAAATATTTATAATTTATAAAATATGGTTGACCTAGGTTGAGATACTGCAGTTGGTTAGATCATTTTTCTCCTAGGTAATATTTTTTGATATTGATAAATGAGATTGAAAGGGCCCAAAACCTTGTAAAGAAAACTAGCAAAAGACAAACGAAACATGTACCATGAGCAATGTGACAAACCAAACCACTCAAGAAGACAAAGAAGAGTGAGATATGATTGCAACCATGTTGCCAAAAATAGCTACAATCAAAAGATAAAGTTAGGACCCTCGGGGTCCCACTTAGATAATACTAGACCTTACTCTAATTGGCTTAACACCCTTCAATATAGTATGAGTTTGGGAGAAAGATTTAGGAAGACCTTTCTTCCTCCTTATAACAATATTCCAAGAGATATTATCCACCAAGTCCTCAGAATAGGGGGAAGCAGAGAAAATGGGGGATTCTCCTAGGTAATTGTTGTATGTAACATTGGAATTATAATCTTGTTGGGGGTCACACAAGTTAAAACATAAATTCATGAAATATAAAATGATACCTTGAGCACTTGGATTGGATAAGAAAAAGAGAGAGTACATTGGGATCACCTTGAAATCTAAAATTTATTTTGGAGAAGGTAAAGATTAACGTCTCAACATCTTGGAAGATGACACTTAGGTTCATGATAAGTGATGGTTTTTTGTTTATCTTGTTTATTTATTGAGTGGTTGGGTTGGTGGATTAATAGAATAGAGCTATTTTTAGCAATAAGGAAGAGATTTTGGAATTCTCTAAAATTAGGGGAATACACCTTTAAAGGACTTGTGAACTTCTCATTATATTTGTAATCACTTTTTTATTTTAATATAATTTTTGACACTAATTTTATGGTTGGTTTTTCCGTAAAAGGGCTTATCAAGGTAAAATTAAAGTTTATATGTGTACACACTTTATTTTTTCATTTCGTTACACTAGTTTTGGATTGTGTAACCTATCTAACATAATTATTGTTTTAAGATTATCTACAATTTCCTAATGTTTGATATCCAAGTATCAAATTATTTATATCTATGGGGAAGAGCACATTTTGGCCCTATGATAATACTTTTTTGAGTAGGAGTGGAAGCACAAAACCCTATCCCACTTGTGGTACACATGATTTATTAATTTATGTAAAATAGTACACCCCAATCTTGAGACACAAGGGAATTAGATTAATGTCATTGTAGATGATATTATTGAAATGTATGTGTATCACTTAAACACTAGGCATGATATTTTTCTACAATCCACATGAAAGGACTTCATTAAACACAAAGAGTTGATTCAAATCACACTTTTCATGATCAAACAAACTCATCATGGCATGAAATTTGAAAAGAATGTAGCCCTCAGAGTAAGCTTTTCAAAAAATATAAATTTCTATATATTTATTTGTTATTTTCTAATAAAAATAGATTTATTATAAAAATAAAAAACCTATGCTTGACACATGTGGAAGAATACTAAACAATGATTTTTTTTGAAAAATAAGCACACCCTTCATATTGATGTTCTTTGAATTATTATTATTATTTTGGATAGATACGAAAATAATTATGTGATGTGGGAGAATACATGTCTAAACTAATAATTGTTATATTATTTTAAAAATGAATGATAAATAAATATGTAACAACAAAGTACCAAAAACTGTGCCCTAAATATTAATGTTAATAATATATTTTTTAAAAATTATTTAAAGATATTTTATTTCTACCTCAATTTGTGTGTTATAGGAAATAAGAAACACTTTACTAAAATATTTAACATGATTTTTAAAAAAAAATGAAATCTGCATAGGAAATATCACAAATCATTAGTTTATATTATCTTTAAATTACTTATTGTTTTCTTTCTATATTTAAAAAAAAAAAAAAACTATTTGCATGTCACACTTAAACCTAAAAGTTGTACATAACTTTATGCTATCACCTCACTAGGGCAGGCAATTTAGCATAAATTTGGTTTTTATATCTACGTATATTTTAAAATTTTATTAGATTGCCCCAATTTTGGATTCCATCACCTATTCAAGATAGTTCTCATTTTATTATTGGTAATTTCCTAACATTTGGGATTTTGAAAACCACACCATATAAGGAGTCATAAATAGCTCTTGAACTTACTAGACATGCTTCAACATATACATGAATACTTGAAGATGCCATAAAAGTATATTTCTTCACATTCTTCATTGGAGGATTTTGAATCTAAAGAAGAAATATCATTTGATACTTCATATTTATTAGTCTTCTTAAACTTTCATTCCCTTTTAAAATGCCTAGATTTTTGTAGTTTCAACATTTCACCAATACTTTCCAAGAGATTTAAATCTTTTATCTCCAATCTAATTCTTTCTTCTATCTCTCAAAAATAGAGTGACTTAAGTAGTGTCATCCATGTACTTTTCATTTATTTTAACAATAGTTTAACAACTTTAAGTTGCTATTTTATTTAAGTACTACTTATTTCCATAAAAAATATTATCCCATGAATTAAATCAAGAGCATACCTTTGATAAAAAATAGAAATCCCCTTAGAAGAATAAATAACCTAAAGACCAAGGAAAAAAAGTAGAAGCCCAAGATTGGTCCCATCAAATTTGCTTATAAATTCTCTTTATACAACTTGAATCATGGAGGTGAATCTACTTGTAAGAATCAAGTTATTAACATAAAGAAAAGGTATCAAAATGTCATCTCCACACCTTTGAGTGTAGGTTTTAAGATCAAAATAGTAGTATGGGAAACTAGAAGTATGAAACAAATTGTCCATATTCTAATAGAAAATTTAGGGGGCTTGTTTGATACCATATAGAAAATGAAGAAGCCTAAAAAAAAGTGAAGATCTTGATCAAAACCTAGAGTATTTTCTAGATAGATATCCTTGTGAAGATCACTATGCAAAAGGAACTCTTCACCTCTATTTGGTAAATTGACCATCACTATGATGCAGTTGGTAAACTTTTAAGATGGATAAAACCCAAAGTGCTAATAGGGGAGAAGGTCTCATAATAGTCAATATCACCAAGTTGTGAAAATCCTTTAGATATTTTTGTACTTATCAATGGACCCATCTATTGCATATTTGGTTTGATAGATTCACTTACAATGAACCAATTTTATTCCCTTAAGAAGAGATACAAGAAAATCATTTGTGATTCTTCATCAAATAAGAATAATCCTCTACCATAAAAATATCCCAATTTGGAATACTTATTGCATACAATTTTTTAAGGATAATTTGAAATAGCATTTGTAGGAGTTGAAAATTAGCCCACACCCCAAAATCACTTGCAAAATAAAAGATTAGCTTCCATAAGAGTTTATGTCAAGATAACAATTTTCTTGATATGATATGATACAAAGTGTACAAGAGTCTTTCTTATATAGACAAGGTGAAAGATAGGATTAGACAAGATCATGACATGTGTCTTAATCCTATACAATAAGACAACTAACTTAAAAAACATCAAATGACCTAGAACTCAAGAATTAAATTCAAAAAAGATAAGATAATATCTAAGTGACAACTAAGACTTCTAGAAAGATTCCTAGGACTTAAGTAAACATAACATGTGAATAAGACCTACAAATGGACTAGAGATAGGTAGAATATGTTGGTGTAAATAGATATTTTCCTAACTAGTTAATTAGTGGGGTCCTATTTACATGTTAAGTCCACTTAGGTCATGCATATTTAAGTTATTTAGATAAGATTTTATCTTTTTAGATTTTATTAAATATTAGTGTCCTAGCTCATTTAATGATGACTCGTGTCATTTAATAATGATATAATTCATTTAATATTTTGTTTTTGGTACTTCATCATACCTTTTCTATATAAGCAAGGTCATTGTAGACTTTTGTGATATACCTCATCATCATATTTGATAGATCTAAATATCAAGAAAGCTTATTTCTTGCATAATCTCTTGTAGAATGTTTTCATTGTTTTTGTAGGTCATTCTAGGATAGAGCTAATTTTCATCTCCTACATGGTATTAGAGCGCAACCTTGCAAACTCCTTCTTGGTGTAGTGTATAAAATTGTACTCCATTTTAGGTGATAGTACAATTTCACACTTAGTTTGGACCTATTTTAGTGACCTTGCATTTATGCAATTTTACCCTTCCTAAATAGGCCCCTAATTCCCTTTATTATGCATCCCAAGACCTATTTTTATCATTTTTTGACATTAAAACATGCATTGAAAAAATGCATTTAATTAATTAATGACCTCGAAACAAATTGGTCCTGGACTTATAGGCCAGGACCCATTCACCCATGGGTGAATGGGTCCCCTTTAAGTCCCAAAACTAAATTTTAAATATGTTTTTGGTAGTATTTTAAAGTCTCAAATTTAAATTTCAAGTGTCGGCTATTGAGATCTAATATTTTAGAAATTATAGAAGAAGCCTATAAAACCTAGTCCTTTCACCATTTCAAACTAGAGAGAGATTTTTGAGAAGCAAGAAAAGAGAACTTTTGAAGAGCAAGGAGAGAAAATTCAAGCATTCAAAGTTGAAGTCTTGGAGCAACATTTTTCTTGTATTTGTAGGTCTTCAAGCTCATTTTGTCAAAGATTTGATCAAGCATTGTTCATGATTGAAGGTTGATGCCAATGGTGGATCATGATGGATTATAGGTTTGGGAAATGCATTTTTCCATTTCCCTTAACCTAATGATTTGTTTCCTAGTGTTTACTTCATCAAGCTTCATTCTACTAGCAACCTACAACAAGGTGTTATCATACTCTAGATTTATTAGGGTGTTTTGAATTCTCCCTAGTTGAATCTTTGTCATTTGTCATTGTCACATAGGAAATCATGCTCTAATGTACTTGAGTAGGGTTTCTTTGCATATTAGATCATAACAACCTTAGATGCACTTAAGGTTTTGATTATATGGGAAAAATAGGTTTTAAAGGGACCCAAATCCCTTTACATCACATTACAACAAAACTCTACTAAGAGAGAAACATATTATAGCATAAGCAGCAACCAAAAAGTCAACCAACAACCAAAAAGAAATGACCCAACATTAGGAAAGTAGAAACAAAAAGAGACAACACAAAGACACAAAAATCACTTCATATTCTTCAAGGATTTGGCCACCTCAATCTCCTAATTGTAGTGCAGGTTAACCATGTCCATTAACTCTTGTTTTTATTCTTCAAACTTTTTCCTAAGGCTCCCCCTTGTTTTAGAGCTCAGGCCTTTAACCTCTTCTTGGAAAGTCTTCTTCCCCTTTCCTTTGGATGTCTGATCCTTCTCAAGCATGTATGCGAAGTATAAATGATCCTCTCAGAGCTGATTGATCTTACCAAGTAGAACCTTAAGAGACTCCACACTATTCTTAATGGAACTATGACTAACCTGCAGTAATTTCTTGATATCCTCATTTGTTTACTTAATCTTTTCCTCCATTTCACCAAGGCGGTTTTCACATCGGGCTTTGAAATTAGAAAAATGGAACCTCTAAAAATGGGTTAGGAGAGTGCTATCGTATGGTTTAGAACATAGAGCACACCGACTTTCAAGATGATTCCACTCAAGGATAACCCTAAAGATCTCAATGCAAAATGGAAAGAGATCTTGCAATAGGACTATCCTAGGGGCTGAATGTAGACTAATAGGGGGTTCACCACCAAGTTTAAACTTAGAAAAGATAATGAAATGCAAGATGAAATGTAAAACCCTAATATGATGCAAACATGAACTAAATGACCTAGAAATGCATGCACAACAAAATAACAAGCTATAAGATTAAACTTGTGCACTTGAGAATCTAGAAATGACTGAATGGAGGTTTGGAACACTGGAAATTCTATTTCAATGCTGACTAGGACTCATTTACCAAGCTAGGAGAATCAGTCCAAATTCTAGAAAAATGTGCAGGAACGAGAATCTGCCAAATGGGTATCTGAATCTATAAAAACCTGAAGTTTGACTGGAATTGGGACTCATTCACCAGAAGTGGTGACTCAATCAAGTTGGGATTTTCTAAAGCTTTAAGGGTTGATCTTGCTCTTCTCTATCTACTTTGTCCTTCCTAATTGATTTTCGGATCCGAAACCCTGATTTACAACTTGTAGGTCTTCTCCAAGGTTCTCCAAGGTTTGATGACAACTTTGACAACTTTGAATTGACTTGAAAACTTTTCTCCAATCTTGTTCCTTATGAAATCTACCACCTAGACCTACAAATAACACACCAAGGAGAGTGAAAAATGTTGTTGGGTTAGTGAATATGGGTTTTCCTTGGTCAAACCCCTTGTTGGTAATTGAACCTTGAAATAAAATGAAATATAAATGAAGAATGATGAATGAACAAATGATGATGTTGCAACTCACCAAACCCTTGCAATAAAGTGCTACAATCATGCTTGAGATGGCTGCAATGGATATGGATCTTGACTCTTGCTTAAATGATGTTGATATTGAATGAAACACTTTGCTTGAATCACAAAACCATACATCACAATTGTTAGCACAATAACAAACATAATGCATGAAATCTTTGACATGATGATTGATGCTTGAATGTTGCTCTTAAATGCTTGATAATATGCCCTTGAATGCTCTTGTGAACTCAAAATTTCTATTAGGAATGCTCTCACAAAATTCTTAGGTGAAAATGAATGAAAGAGCCTTGTATTTATACTTGATTATGCAAGAATTCCCAAAATTACAACACTACAAGCCAAAATCAAATATAGGAGGATAAAATCCCACCAGAAATTTGAATTAATTTTGATTTTACCACATGAGACTCCTTCACCTAAGGTGGCGAATGAGTCCCACCAGGCCTAAATTTTGGGAGTAGTTTTAAAAATTCTTAGAAATGTGTGAAACTAGGTTCGGGACCAAAAGATCTAGGTGGGACCCATTCACCCAAGGTGGCGAATGAGTCCCAAATTACTAAATCTGGGCCATTCAAACTTGAAACACTAGAATTATGATTGGGTATTGATTGGTGTTGGGATTATCCTTGAAAATATGCATTTAAATGAGGCTTGTGGATGCAAAATATGACCAATTAAAGCATAAGAAATACTAATTATTAATGAAAAGCCTAGAAAAGTGTGAAAGTGTGTTACAACACTTTACAACACTCAAAATAAGGAAAGATTAAGATTTATTTTGATTAAAAAGAGGTTCATTAGGTTCAAATAATTAATAAAACCTTAGAAAACTGTGAAAGTGTGTTACAACACTTCACAAAACTTTAGCAAGGTACCATTTAAATTCATTAGTTCACAAGAGCCCAAGACCTAGTGTGAATGTGTCAACTACATTACAACAGTGAATCAAGGAAACATTAAGCCTAATTCACAAGGAGGGCTCAAACAAGCAAGGAAAAGCAGAAGGGATACTTTTTCTGTTGCCACACCTAGCTCCCACTTTAGTGAGAGGATGAACTTGCTTTAAACTCACACTAAAGTAGACAAACACACACATCAAGAGGGGTTAAAATGTACCAATGCTGGTAAGATAGGATGGCAATGATCAAGAGGGGTGATCAAGCCCCCAAGATCAAGATCCCATAGCGAACCAACATAGGCAAAAAAGAACACACATGAGAATGATATAAAGAGCAACAAAAAAGCACAAGCATACAATGTCAAAGATGAAAAAGAGAAAGAGATAAGGGAGTCAGATCAAGCTTCAACAATTTTTCCATCGCAATGTGCATCAGATCTAGGCCATTTGTCCAAAAAATGCATACTCACTCTATGGCAATGAAACTCCTGGCTGTCGACTTGGTGAGAAGTCTTAGAAGGTGAGAAACATAGACTCATGGCTGGTATGCACTCACACACACATGCGTGGCTATGGGGAAAGTCATGCCTCAGTCGGGATTCCCACTCAAACCGTATCAAAGTTATACCTCCTGATAACTTTAATATGACACCACACAAAAATTATTTTTGAGCTTCATGAGACAAGAAAAATTTTGTATGCTTGGAGCTCATGAACAAACAAGATAGATCCATAGGCATGCAAGATGTGTTATGCAAGGTGGCCATATAACTACAAATGCAAAATGCAAAATGCAAAATAGGAACGTTCAAGGGAGTCTTGCTTAGTTCATGCAAGGTCTTAACTTAGGGAACATTGTGTCTAATGTCTCCAAGAGAGGACTAATCAAAGAATAGAAGATTCACAACTTAGGGGATGCAGTGTGTCACATCAATCCACCAAGAGGAATATAATATGCTAAGAGAGATCACACTCTTGAAAGACATCACACCCAATGTCATCCTGAAAGCGAAAACGTATCGTCTGAAATAAGAAAACTGCACCATGAACCAAGAAAAATAAAAATGCAAAAGAATAATGCCAATGTATGCCCCCACTTTAAAGAAATTGCTAAACACCATACTGTGAGAAATTAATTTAAAGTAGCAAATGATAAATGCAAACAATAAAGAAGACATGAGAGCTAACCTGGAAAGCCCTATGCCAAGTTTCCAAGTAAAGCTACATCATGTAAGAGAAGAGAAAAGAGAGGGGTTTCCCCCAAAATGAAAACACAAAACACATAAGGGATCTATGGATTTGGGGTCAGTGTGTTCTTGCTACAATGTTTTTAGAGAGCTAGGAACTATCATCATTCCCCAAATACACATAGAACTAGAAGAATGACACAAAGAGAGCGAAAAAAAAGAAAAATCCTTTCGGGTCAACATGGAAGAGACATGAATGTTTCGACGCCTTATGCCATTCCCAAAAGGAAAACACAAGAAAAAGAAACAAATAAAGGAAAATCAAAGGAAAATATTTTGGGTCAACATGGAAGAGACATGAATGTCTTGATGCCTTGCGTCATCCCAAAAAGGAAAACACAAGACCAATGAAAAAGATAAAAAGATTGAAAACATAGAGAAGAATGAAGGTACAAATAGAGGAATGCCACAAAGAGAAAGAGAACATAAAATAGAATGTCATGGGGGATCACATCACGCACATGAAATCACACAAAAGAAAATGAAAATGAAATAATGTAAAATACTAGTAAGGCACAGACAAGTCAACCTAGAGTAGGTCGTCTACCTCCCAATCATGTTGCTTGTATACTAAAGGCAGAAAACTAGCTAGAGAGACAATAGCAAGTGCCGAACTAGGTTCATTACCAAGTTCAACACTCTTCTTAGGAGCATTTTTGTTTAAGCTCATGGAAGAGGAAAATAATGTGTTCAATTCATTATGCACCTCTTCATCAATTTTAGCAACCTCGTCATCATCATCCAAGTTAATCACAACAGGAGGTCGAATGATAATGTCCATGGAAGAGTTCAACGCTTGTTGTGGTTGTTCTATTGGATTGTTTTGTTTTGGGGCGGGAGTAGAGCCATCATGCACTGCTTCAGTCAAGTTTAGATTTAGATTTTATTTATTTAATTCTTCATGTAACCTGCAAGCAAGGGCATGATGTTTACGCCTACGCTCTCTAGCACCTCTATTTATTTTAGTTTTGTTTTCAAGTTGCATTTGTGTAGGAGAGGGTTGATCTGCCATAGGTTTATTTTCTTTCCTAAGGTGAGGAAAAAAAGGAACCATGGGAGGTTGTTCAACCACTTTCTCTTTGAATATTTAAACCTATTTTATTCTAGGAGGTGTGACGGAGATGTTTTCATTGTGTCCTTGTCTTTTGTAGGAGGTGGGCGAGGTTTCTATCTTAGGTTTCTTTGTCATTTGGATTTTATTTAGGTTCAAGCATATTTTCATCAAGGATAGTAGGATTGATGGTGGATGGGGACATGTTTCAAAGGGATATTCGTGCTATCTTCTTTGCCTTAAAATTTTGATTGGACAAGAAAAAGAAGTATTCTTGTGGTTTTATAGGTTCCATAGGCTTGGGCCAGAAGAAATCTAAATAAAAATTTCCTTTGGAGGACAAAGGGTTAAATCCATTGTGATGGACGGTGAAAAATTCATTGTCAAAGGGAAAGATTAAACATTTATGCACAACCGATGGGTACAATTTCATGGAGCGAAGCCATGGATAGCCTAGCTTCACATGAAATTGGTCCAACTGTGGGATGATGGAGAATTAGACATCTAATGTTTTCGGTCCTATTTGCAATGGTAAGGTGATCGATCCTATCGAAGGGCAAGTGAAACCATTGTGCGTCTTGATCCATGCTTTCGGTTTATTGTATATATCTTGATAGAGTTCATGCAGAAGTAAGAATTCCTTGGTGATCATGTTCTATCCACAAACGATATCTATTAATATCCCATTATTGGGCTTATCATAGATATGACCAACTATGTAAAGAGGACCATCGGGTGCATGTTTAAGTATATCCTTAGGGGAGAAAGCAATTCCAAGAGGATTCTTAGTTTGACCCTCATGAGGAATGACATCTATCACTCCTACCATGTCATCCATAGGATCATTATCTATAGGATCATGTTGAATAGAATCATTGTTATCATCATCCGTGTCAACATTCATCACATCATTCTTTTTAGTTTCGTAGGCTTTGAAAAATGAAATGTTATGTTTAGGCATACGGTTGGTGAAAATTTGCAAGTTTTGGTTAGGAGGAGCTACAAACTTATTGCCCTGATCACTAACACCTTTAATGAAAAGATGACCAAAATCAATGAGGTCTTGCGCAAGATGTTTAAGATGCTTCCAATGTTCCATATTGTGTCAATTTTGTCAGTGATAATGGAAATATGCATTTGATCTAAAGCTCAGAGGTAAAGGCTTATTAGGATTGGGTGTTTTGACGGGAGGTAAGGTAATCATTTGTTGTTCTAAAAGTTGGGACATTGTGTTATGAAGGGTATTGGGTAAGGGAGTGAATTGTCTTTTTGGGTTGCCATAGCTAAAAGGTATTGTGGCTTTGATAGAAGCTACTTGGTTATTGAAATTTTGAGTTGTTTTTTGAGTGGGATTGAATTGAAGGAACCCTTTATTCTGTTTCCTAAAAGGTTGGGAATTATCTTGATTTGCGGGCTCAGATTTGTCAGTTCAATTAGAGGTGGACTTTATATCTTGAATACTAACCAAATTTTGATAATCATGGAGGGTAGTGCATAAAGGATGGGGATTTCATCATGGTAAGCTTTTCTTGTATCTTGCTTTGAAAATTTTCTATGAACAACTTTTGAAGGTGAGGATCGAGAACCTTGACATCAATTTGGGAATAAAGTAATTGATAGTGCGAGATAAAGTTAGTTATCTTTTCTTCTTCTTTTTGATTGCATCTCATCAAATCAGCCAAGTTCATCTTAGGAGTCATATGCACTTGGAAATGATTAACAAACACCTCAACAAGTTCATCAAATGAATGAATTGAGTTGTTTCCAGTATAGAAGAAACCATTCCAAGGCAGTGTCTTTCACGGACCTAGGGAAAATCTTAGCCAAGAGTTTATCATCAAGGAAAAAGTCACTACATAAAGTGGTATAAGCATTAACATGGTTAGAAGGATCTCCCTTTCCTCCATATTTCTTGAATCTAGGAACCTCTACACCTTGTGGCATCGATGTTCACAATATCTCCAAGGGCAATGGAATGTTTTTGAAATAATATGTAGGTGGGCCATTTTGATTTTGATTGATAGTGGGAATTTGTTTTTGAAGGGATGAAACAGTTTGGAAGAGTTGGTTTATGAGAGGGTCATTACTTGTGTTATGAGATGGAAGTAAAAATGGCAAAGGGGTGTATGTGTTCAAAGGAAAAGTTAATGGAGCACTTATGGGTGGTAAAGTGGTAGGAGATATGATGTGCGATGCCACAAATGAACTAGGGATGCTAGTGGAAACACCCATATTACTAACTTGTTGCATTGTTGTTGTGACTTTAGAATTGGTATATGTAGGTATAGAGGCAATTGTTGTGGGAGGAGGAATTTGAGTTCCTCCTTGGCTTGTGACATTGCTTGTTGGTAAAGGACAACTAGTGGTTGGGGGAGGTGTTTTCCAAAGATTTAAACTATGTTTTTCACAAGGTCAAGTCCATCTTCACTTTCAAGAATTTGGTGCAAGTTATCTCTAGTAGGGATGGTGGTGGTTGAAATGTTGTCATTTTTCACTTGGTGTTGTATGTTTGATAAGCCCTCATGAATTTGAATTATGTTTTCTTGTGGGACACTATCATTCCTTGTTTCAACTTACATACTACTTGAAGGCAAAGAGTTGTTAAGGGTACAATCCATACCTAGTGTACTAGTGTTAATACTAAGAGTGAAAGTGAAAGACAACCCAAGATCCATAATGATTGTGCTATCGTGGGTTGACATGAGTCTCAAAATTCATCTCACTATAGTATTAGCAATAGGACACCAAATACTCATACAAGCACTACTAAATGAAAATGAATGCAAATTCAATGTAAGCTAAGAACAATGAAATGTTTATAACAAAAATTATGGAAACTAAAATAGAAAGGAAATAACATAAAATAAAAACTCAGAAGTAGAGATTTAAATGCCAGAAAATGTAGTTTAGAATGTGCAGAGGGATTGATTCAGCCAAGGTGACCTGAATGAGTCCCAGTGGGGATTTTTTTGAGAATTTTCAGAAGTTTTTAATTGGATTTTATGCTTTTGATGTTTTATGATTTGTATGTTGAATGAAAATGCAGGTTTTGTTTGATTTTCAATGAAATTAGATGCAAAAATACAAGCTACATGAGCTTTCACTAATGCAAAATTAGAAACCCTAGAATTCCAATTAACTAATGCAAATCCTAATGCAATGGTAATGCAAGCCAAATCTAGGATGACAATGCACTCTAAATTAGTATTATGATGTTCTAAATGCAGGTTCACCAAAATGGAACCTCTGAAAATGGGTTAGGAGAGTGCTATCGTATGGTTTAGAACATAGAGCACACCCACTTTCAAGATGATTCCACTCAAGGATAACCCTAGAGATCTCAATGCAAAAGGGAAAGAGATCTTGCAATAGGGCTATCCTAGGGGCTAAATGTAGACTAATAGGGGATTCACCACCAAGTTTAAACTTGGAAAATAAAATGAAATACAAGATGAAATGTAAAACCCTAATATGATGCAAACATGAACTAAATGACCTAGAAATGCATGCAAAACGAAATAACAAGCTGTAAGATGAAATGTGTGCAATTGTGAATTTGGAAATGACTAAATGACCTAGAAATGCATGCAAAATGAAATAACAAGTTGTAAGATGAAATGTGTGCAATTGTGAATTTGGAAATGACTAAATGGAGGTCTAGAAAATTGGAAATTCAAATTTCAATGCTGACTGGGACTCATTCACCAAGCTAGGCAAATCAATCTAGATTTTGGAAAACTGTGGAGGAACAAGAATTTTCCAAATGGGTATCTGAATCTGCAAAACCTAAAATTTGACTGGAACTAGGACTCATTCGCCAGAATTGGAAAATCAGTCCAGTTGGGATTTTTTGAAACTTCAAAGGACGATCCTGCTCTTCTCTGTCTGCTCCGTCCTTGATTGATTTATGGATCTGAAACCCTAATTTGCAACCTGTAGGTCTTCTCCAAGGTTCTCCAAGGTTTGATGACAACTTTGACAACTTTGAATGACTTGAAAATTTTTCTCTAATCTTACTCCTTAGGAAAATGCCACCTAGACCTACAAATCACACACCAAGGAGAGGGAAAATTATTGTTGGGTTCATGAATAGAGGTTTTCCTTACTCAAACCCCTTGTTGGTAATTAAACCTTGAAATAAAATGAAATATAAATGGAGAATGATGAATGGACAAATAAAAATGTTGCAACTCACCAAACCCTTGCAATAAATTGCTACAATTATGCTTGAGATGGCTACAATGGATGTGGATCTTGACTCTTGCTTGAATGATGTTGATCTTGAATGAAACACTTTGCTTGAATCACAAAACCCTACATCACAATTGTTAGCACAATAACAAACATGATGCATGAAATCTTTGACATGATGATTGATGCTTGAATACTGCTCTAAAATGCTTGATAATCTACCCTTGAATGCTCTTGAATGATCTTGAAAACACTTGAATGCTCTTGTGAACTCAAAATTTCTATTAGGAATTCTCTCACAAAAGTCTTAGGTTAAGATGAATGAAAGAACCTTGTATTTATACTTGATTATGCAAGAATTCCTGAAATTATAACACTACAAGCCAACATTAGATCTAGGAGGATAAATTCCCACTAGAAATTTGAATTAATTTTGATTTTGGACCACATGGGACTCATTCACCCAAGGTGGAAAATGAGTCCCACTAGGCCTAAATTTTGGGAGTAGTTTTAAAAATGCTTAGAAATGTGTGAAACTAGGTTCGGTACCAAAAGATCTAGGTGGGACCCATTCACCCAAGGTGGTGAATGAGTCCTAGATCACTAAATTTGGGCCATTTAAGCCTAAAACACTTGAATTATGATTGGGAATTGATTGGTGTTCAGATTATCATTGAAAAGATGCATTAAATGAGGCCTGTGGATGCAAAATAGGGCCAATTAAAGAATATGAAAGCCCAATTATTAATCACAATCCAAGAAAAGTGTGGAAGTGTGTTAAAAAACTTTACAACACTCCAAATAAGGCAAGATTATGATTTATTTTGATTAAAAAGAGGTTCATTAGGTTCAGTTAATTAATAAAACCTTAGAAAAGTGTGAAAGTGTGTTACAACACTTTAGCAAGGTACCATTTAAATTCATTAGTTCACAAAGGCCCAAGTCCTAGTGTGAATTTTTCAACCACATTACAACACTAAATCAAGGAAACATTAAGCCTAATTCACAAGGAGGGCCCAAACATGCAAGGAAAAGAAGAAGGGATACTTTATCCGTTGCCAGAAAAATGAGCATTCCAAATCCACCAACCTTTCAATAAGTAGGTCTGATGAAGACCCCTTCAGCTGGTTCAACACATTCTCCTTCAAGCCCCTAATTTTAATGCTGACCTTGTTAAATTCTTGCAACACCCATTTAGAAAGTTTAAAGGTGCATGTGGCACTTGACTGATCCATATCCAACAACTCATACATGGTAGTATTATCACCATTAAGATAAGAAAAATCCTTAGAAAGAGGATTAAGATTTAAAGGATTTGGCTTGTCGAGGTCTGATTCACACCATTATCCCCCCGCACAGTCCTCTCACCCGAGGCCTCCTCACTGCCCAATTCCCCAACACCCTCCACAAGAGGAGAATTTTGTCGAATAGGGGAGTCGTCAATATCAATAGTATTATTTTTCATTGTGATCAAGCGAAAATACTTTTCCAAAAATGAGCAGCAACAAGAAATATGCAAGAAACAATAAAAACACCTAACACCTCAAGATTAGCCTAGTTGGATTCAAAACAAAATGAGATAACAAACAATAGATTTACCTTGTCTTGAATCGATCCTTTGGTTGGCCCTTGATGGTTGATTTTGTGTATGCTCCTTAGATGGAAAAAGGTGTTGATATGAGATGCAAGATGGATGAGAAATGAATGAAAATGGTATGATGGATGCAAGGAATGCAAGTTTTTATCTAAGTATGGCTCAAATGAAAAATTTGCAAGAGTTTGGTTAGCACAATGATCAACCCCCCAAATGAGAGAAAAGAGGGGGTATTTATAGAGGAAGTTGAATTCTCTAGAGAATTCAACAGTTGAGATTAAGCCAACAAGGCCAAGATGAAGGGATATGGTGAGTTGAGAACTCACAAGCCCTCACATCTTGACATGTGGAATGTGAAATGGATTAGAAATGGTGATGTGTAGGTGAGCTGGAAGGAGGGTACATGATGTGGAAGTACCTTGGAAAAGGGGTGATGTGACCTCTCAATGATCACATGGGGAAGAGGAGAATCTTGGGTGAATAAAAGTGAATTTAAAATTCACATGATTGGGGAATCTTGTGGATAAGACAAGGTTCCAAAGGGATAGGTGGAAAGTACCTTGGATAAGACAAGGTGTCTAAAAAGGTAATCAATTGTCACATGTGACTTGATGTGACAAGTCAAAGATTCTAGAAGATGCATGGGAAAAGGGGAAGAGTTCACATGTGACTTTATGTGACAAGTCAAAGATCACATGGGGAAGAGAACAAGGTTTTTAATATTCCTTGGAAGGATAAAAAGAATTAAAAACTCCTTGGGAGGTTGATTAGGCTAGTTAATGAAGGATTAGAGGAGGGTTAGGTGGCTAAGAGAGATTAGAGGTCAACTTGCAAAAGTTGGAGGATGTGACACATCCTAATAAAGGATTAGACATGTGCACATCTCTAATGATGAGATTAGAAGATGGATTACGAGGATGTGACATATGAGGAATTAAATAAATGTCATATTTATTTAATTCATTTGATGAAAGGGGGAAGGTATTTAATTATTTAACTAGATACCTTAGGGATTATAATTTTTTTAGAAGTATTAATTAAATAATAGTGATATTACTTAATTAATGTAGATAAGGGGATGTTTAGATGAAAAGGGATAAATTTGGATAAATTAAGTGTCCAAATTTAGGTGTCTACAGTTGCAACCTTTACCTTTTTTGAAGTAACATTCTTACCCTTCACACCACCTTTAGACCCTGATTTTTGCAATTTAGAAATCCTTCTGGAAGCCCTCTGTGGAATCCACTCATCCACATTGTCCCTAACCTCGATTAACTACTCCTCATCTCTTCCAAATGCAACAAAACCTTGGATATGAAGCTCAACATTCTCCTTAGATGGACAATGGTGAGACCCACCTGAGCTCTTTTCAGTGTCTTCACCATCAGACAGGGACCCATGAGAATCTAACTTATGCATAATGAGATTCTTGGTGGGACCCTTCTTTAAATTCCCCTTTTATATTTTCTTAGAAGGAGCTTCCACAAGGAACGAGGAAACTCCCATAGTATTATCCTCATCCACATTCCATTCTGCATCACCATCAACACTTGACTCCAAACTGTACGAAAAAGAATCCTCACTTATGGCCTTTTCTTTCCCCTTTACAAACTTAGTTGGGGAATGAGCTCTCACATGCTCCATGATGAGCAAAATGAGGCCTTCATGAAGTACAGGGACCTACGATTCTTTAAGTGGGCATAAACCGAAACTTCCAAGGAAGAAAGAAGAAAGAATGGAAAAGATACATGCAACACATTTCTAAAATGGTTTAGTAGAGTAAAATGATGCCCTAGAATAACAATAAATTATACATCAAGAGTAACATACCGCATTAAAAATTCCACCACAACAACCCAAATTTGCTTTAGGGATACCCATTCATAAATCCACGAGGGGAGCTTCACTAGTTTAACTCTTTAATTATCCTTGAAGAACTGATCCATAACATCATCAATGCTCTTCCTTTCTTTATAAAAATTGTGGCCCTTCATCAACAACCCAGTAATGAAAGCAATAAATTCTTCATTGATGATGAACTCCACACCTTTCACCTTCAAAAATTTATTGTTCCAACAACTAACAAACTGCACAAAGACTTTGGGGTCATGGCCATGAAGCCTTTCCAAATAGGGGGTGAAATTCCCATGTCTTAGAATCCTCCAAATTTTTCCCTTATTTTTCCACTTCTTGTAGGATAGGGGTTCAATCCTTCTCCTATCTCCACCCATTTCAATTTTCAACATTAACAGATACCAGAGCCAAACCACACTTGTAAGATTACAATTGAGCATGGGAATGTGCAATACATAACCCATAAAATGTGTGGTAATTAAGAGGGCGATAATTACTTGATCACCCCAAGTCACAAGCCAAAATATAGCTATCATCTCGCAATAAAAGCTAAGAATTCTCAAGAAGGGAAGAATACTCCTCCCACACCTTGAAATTATTAAGGCCGACAACCTCGTTTGCAAAAAAATCAGCAAGGGAATTACCTTCCCTATAGGTATGCATGACACGAGTTTCATCAAAGGATCTCAACATCATGATTGAATCAACAATAAGCTGTTCGATTGTCTAGCTTGGATTCTGATTCCCAAGCAAGCAATTAACAATGTTAAGGGATTCCCCCTCAACTCATAACTTAGAAAAGCCCCTATCCTTCATAGACTTGTTGATGTAAGCAACTTTGACCTTAGTGTGGTGATTAGTCTGGTTAGATGCACTTAAGGTTAGGGCTTGCACACACTGTCATTTTTCATATCTTTATCTTTTATTAAGGTTTAATTACCAAACTTGGGGTTTGACCAAGGCAAACCCCCATACAAACAAACAAACATTTTCTTTTGTAGATTTTCTACAGATCTAGATCCAAAAGTGAAGATTTGTAGGTACAGGAGTAGAGTGCAGAAAAAGGACTATAGTTTTAGTTTTTGAAGTTTCAGAATGGGACACAAAAACCCATTCGCCCCTGGGAGAATGAGTCCCTAATCAGAGATCAAAACCCACTTTTTCTTGATAGGTGCACACCGTTCTGTCTTTCTCAGATCTTCCTATAAATTGTCTAAATTCTATTTCTGTTATGATAGAACTTTGCATTTCAAGTGTTAGGTCACATAATTCATTTAGTTTATGCACTTTAAATCATTCCAAAATATTGCAAATCTGTCCTTTTTGTCATAAGAAAGTAGAGATCCAAGGTCCAAAATAGGGTTGAATCGCCTCAAAGTTGAAAGTCAATCCCATCCCTTTGTGATCTTCTCTCTTTCTAATGAAATTAGGAAAGTGTAAGTATGTTTAAACCTTTAGATCACACACCTTTTTAATCATTTCATATTGGTAATACACATACATTTTCCCAACTTTTCATTTTGGTGAAATTGATGTACATCATAAATTCTAATTTGGAAGTCTCTAAAACCCTAGATCTAGGTTTTGCATTTCATTTAGGGTTTCAAAATTACACTTTTGCATCATTTAAATTCACAAAAATCCAAAAATATTACATAAATATTGCATGCATCTTGCATATTAATTGTAGCAAGGGTGTCTTTTAGTCATTTAGATAAAAAATTCAATCAAAATTATGTCCAAAAATTTGTCATTTTTATTCACTTTTTGTCATTTGTTGCATTTGCATTTAGACAAAAAATTCTAGAAAATCAGTCATAAAAGAAACATTCTGCATCTTGAAACAGTGAACACAAATAGTAGCTCATATTATATTGCATTTTTCACTTTTCAGAACCTTGAGCAAGGACCCGTTCGCCCTTGGGCGAACCTATCCTTGTATAGGTGTCCTGACAATGTTTTGGGTGAATTTCTGTCTCTGTTCTTACTTTTTGCTTCTGTTGTTAAATCTAAAATTTGCAATTCTGAAAGTCTTTTCTGCACCTTAAAGAAAGTTGTCCTTTTGATTAAATTTTGGAGAAAATTGATTTTTTTTTATGTTTTGGCATTGGATAGTTTCATATTTGTAGACATTTTCTTTAATTTTTGTATCATTGCATAGTTTAGATAAATTAGTTTTCATTTTGCAATCATTGGAAACCATAAACTTTCCCAAAATATCAAACAAAAAAATACACTAAATGATAAACCTTGCAGAAAGCATAGTTATCTGATCATGTCAGATCTCTTTCTACAAGTTAATATATTCCTCAATCCCTTTAGTAGTGATGACTTTGACATGTTAGATGAAGCCCTTGAGGAATTCATGTCACAAGACCATCCACTAAGGCTTGTTATAACAAAAATAAATAAATGGAAGTTAATGCAATTGCACCTCAACTTATTATTTACCCACCTTCACAACAACCACAAGTCCAAACCAAGCCTATGCTTATCATAGGACCACCTAAAAACAAACCAAATCCTCTAGGACATATCTTAAATTTTGCAAGGCAACTCACTAGTAACATTTTTTTGCAGCAACCAAGTTATAATACCATCACTCATACATATAATACAAGGAATAATAAACAACCAAAAACCATACCTACTTCATTACCACTCCCTCAACCTATTTTTCTTAGTGCTCCTCGATTGCCTCTGCATGATGAAAAGGAGTATGATCTTGTGGAACAACTTCACAACACTCCTGCTAAGATTTCTTTATGGGACCTCATCCAAACATCACCTAATTATCATAGCATGCTTCAAAGTTCTTTACAACAAGTTGTGGTCCCTCATAGTCCACAACCAAATGATTTAACAGCCCTAATTCAAGGTATGAATTTGGTCAACTTAGACATTATCTTTCATCAAGATGAGTTACCTCCATTAGAAGTGCAAAAAAAATGAGGCTTTGATTATAGTGGTTTTCATTAATAAGTTCAACATAAAATGTACTCTCATTGATAATGGTTTGACACTCAATGTTTGTAGTGTAAACCTTTTCTAGATAAGATTAGAGTGGGAAAGAGTAAACTTCAACTGGATTCTTTATCTATATGTGGATTTGACAATGTGGGAAAACAACCACTTGGTGTGATAACATTTCCTGTTAAAGTGGGTAAGGTTACATTGCAAAGTCCTATTCATGTCATCCCTCAAGAGCTCTCATATAATCTTCTCTTGGGTAGACCTTGGATTCATGAAATGAATGAAGTCCCTTCAACACTTCACTGTTTAATGAAGTACACTTATAAAAACAAGTTCTACACAATAAAAGCTGACATCCAATCAAAAAGTTGTTTACAAATTGAAATAGGCATGAAAAGTCATTGAGAACATTGATACCAACCTCAAAAGTAGAACCTATGTGAGAAGAAGAAAAAGAGAAGAGTTTATCATCAATCACAAAGTTATTGGACGATGATTGGGGTTCATTGGATTTTTCACCTACATTCATGAGAGAATACAAAATCACAATGAAAGAATCAGAAAAGGAAAAAAAAACAATGATAGTGTTAACACAACACGAAGAAGAATCATCAAAAGCATCCAAGTTGACAAATTTTAACAAAGAAGAAGACACAAATTACACAACCAATTATGATGAGCTTGATCATGAGAAACCACCATTCTTGAAAGAAATGGAAGCTCTATATGGAAGAGGGTATCAACTCTTGAAACAACTTGGCTATAATAGAAGAGCATGTGGTGTGAATGAACAAGGAATTCATGTCCCTATAGAGCCTAATAAACAAGAAGAAACAAGAGGTCTTGGATATTTTTCTTCTAAGATAAAAAATCATCAAAAAAGCCTTCACTCAATATCAACACTATCACACAAGATTCTCCTAAGATAACTCTCACATTGATCCGCATCTTGAATTAATAGATGCCACAAGTGACAATATGCCAATGGATTACTTTCAAAATGATGATGCTTTGGAAAAAAAATTAGGAGTCTATAATAATTTACCAACTCATTGCCACAAACGGAGATTCACTTGTACCTTAATCAATAAGGGATACTTTGGTGAAGACACTAAAACGATCGATATTGAACAGGATGACGATGACCAAATTCTCAAAATTCCAAATAAAAATGCATTACTTGTGGGAGATACAATCAACATACCAATGGATACATATAATGAAGAGAAGGTGATTTAAATAGGAAAGTTTCTTGATGATGATGAACAAGAAGATAATGCAAAATTATTACATGACTTTCTTGAAATATTTTCTTGGACTTATTCGGATATGCTAGGTATTGACACTAAGATGGTTATGTACAACATTGTCCTTGAGAAAGATGCTCAAACGGTAATACAAAAGATACACAAGATGAATCCTAAGATAGCTTTGTTGGTTAAAGTTGAAATTGAGAATCTCCTAGATGATGGCTTTATTCATCCCATTGATTATTCACCATGTATATCTAATATTGTAGCTTTGGTAAAACCTGATAATTGTATTAGTATATGTACAAATTTTCGTGATTTGAATAAAGCATCTTTAAAAGATGACTTTCCCCTTCCTAATATTGACATGATAGCAAATTCAACCATGTGCCATGCCTTATTGTCATTCATGGACGATTTTTTAGGTTATAATCAAATTTTCATCAACACTCAAGATCAAGACTTGACAACCTTTACCACACCTTGGGGGACATTTTGTTGGGTTGTTATGCATTTTGGATTAAAGAATGTTGGAGCAACATATCAAAGAGCTACGACACATATTTCATGATTTCATTCACAACATTTTGGAAGATTATGTTGGTGATATTTTTTCTGTCTTTAACTCATCAAGATCATGTCAAAATCCTTTATAAGATATTTGAATGAATTTGTAAGTACAATATGAGATTAAATACGAAGAAGTTTGTCTTTGGTGTGGATAGTGGAAAAGTCTTGGGTTTTATAGTTTCATGTTGAATAGAGGCATTGAGGCGGAGAAAAAGAAGATTGATACTATTATAAACATGCCACCTCCTAAAAATATTTCTCAATTGTATTGTTTACAAGGAAAGATTCAAGAAATCCATTGTTTTGTGGCATCACTAGCAGATCAAACTCTACCCTTTACCCAAATTCTTAAGAAAGAATCATAATTTAAATGGAACGAGGATTGTAAACAAGCTTTTGAAAATTTGAAAGAATATCTAACTAATCTTCCCATCTTGCAACCTGCTATTCAAGGAAATCCATTCATTCTTTACATATGATTATCCACTCATTATCTAGCAACGTTATTGGCTCAACAAGATGAAAGTGGCAAAGAACATCCTATTTATTACATTAGTTAGACTTTAATTGATTATGAAACTTGGTACACAAAAATAGAAAAATAATGTTTGGCTCTTGTATTTTCTATTAGTAAATTGAGACATTATTTATTAAATATTGAGGTACATGTGACAAGATGTCACAAGGTCCTATCGCTTTAGTTGAAAACGCATCAATTATATCGACCAAGTAGTGTTTGAAGGCTATATGGAATAGGGGACATCTTGGCTAACTCTCCTATGTTTTATAAATTCTTGAAACAGTTGTAAACAAAAGTTATACTATAAAGAATTCAAACTATAAAGCATAAATTTGTTTTAAACTAGAAATCACGAAATTCTTAAGCTAGAAAGCATAAGATGATTAAACTAGAAAGCATATAAATTACCTAAAAAGAAACAATTGCAGTAAAAATGTAAAATTCAAATGAAAACAACTAACGACTAACAAATAACTATTGAAAGAAAGTAAACTTAACAAATTATAACTGACAACCAAAGTGGGTGCTCCATAATTTCAAATAAAAAAACTAAAGATTGTAGATTTGAACTACGACCTGCAAGAGTAATTGACAGAGCTCGACACACACAAACAAAATTAATCCACATTTATTGTGTACAAAATAAAAGTAACAAAATTGAAAATAAAGATACTTATCTATCCTACGAGATTCCCTCGAGTGGCTAGCTCTCGTGTACGCCTACGATTAATTCAAATCACATGAACTTTTCTATCTTCAAAATGTATCCATCCATGATAATTCCATTGCACAAAACTAGTAACTCAAAATAAGAATAGAAAAGCTTATTTTATTCATATCAAAAAAAGTGTAACATAGAGACATAGTTAAAGGCATATTATAACAACATAATGGTATCCAGTATGCATTGTTTCTAGTGGTTACATATATATACTAAACTGCTTACAAAATCCTAGATTTTAGATGGTGGAAGATCACCATTGAAAAAGTATTCTAACAAAATTTTAACTAACCAATTGACTGAGGTCCATAACATAAAACATATTAAAGGCTCAGAGTAGAGCCATAAATTTTTTAAATAGAAAGTAAACAAAAATCTTTAAAAGACTTGTTCCACTATGCCCTCCAAAATTTCTGACACCTAGACTTTCAACACTCTATCTTCAACCGTTTGAAGTCTACTTTAAATTCCACTTGGCTATGTATAATGAATTGCACAATGAATGAAAGCTACATCATTATATCAACATTAGTCAGCTAATTCCAATCGATTTAGGAAATAAAGATTTATACATTTTTTACAAAAA
>VDFB02289251.1:0-61594 GCA_007258455.2 Sequoia sempervirens | reverse complement strand
AATTTCCTCAATGGTAAATCAAGGGCGAAAGCAAGGATTGTAGTAATGGTGGATCTGGAGGAAGGGGTAGTTGATGAATTGGTACCGATGACATCAAATGGGAAATGGAGTCAAAAGGTGTCTATTGAGCATTATGTAGTAGATTGCAAATTCCTTCCAGGAAGAGTGATGATGGTTGGAGGCTCTAAGATGGGAATAGGAAGGTCTAAGTTAGCTTCTAGTATGAAGTTTGAATCTCCCAATAAAATGCAACTTTTGGGGGAAGGTTTTAAGGAGAATTTGGATAAGAGAAGCAAAGGGAAGGAAGTCAGTTTTGATCCTTTGCCCTTAGAATCCTCCAAAAATAGGAAAATCTTAGCACATTTGGGCAAGGCTGGTAATGATCAGGGGGCATGTAAGGAACATGTAGACAATGCAAAGCTTTGATGGTGTGGAAGCCATCTTTAGAAAATAATGTGAAGGATGTGGAGGAAGGCGATATGGCGAATTGTATAGGGGAAGACATAAATGATTGTCTACTGAGAATTGCTATGGATTTTGAAGGGCTTTGGTGAGAAGAAAACAAGCCTCATGTGGATTGTTTTGGGGTTGGGTTAGAGATGGAAGCGATGGAACCAACATTTGGTGAGCTCTTGAAAGAAGAACATCAGATGCTCATGGAGGAAATGGAGGAACCCGATGATGACACAAATAACCCTAAATCACCAGCAACTTTGGGAATTCAACAAAAGTTTGCAAAGAAGGTGAAACCTAATTGTGGGAAAAAGAAATCGAAGGGAAGGAAGTCACACTAGGAATTAAGGGCTATTGATGGTGATGCAGCTAGACAGGTAAAGCTACCCATGCTTCTGAGGTCAAGGAAGGGTTTCCCCCTTCTCGAGTCGCCATGAGGATCCTTTCATGGAATGTTAGGGGCTTAAATAACAAACAACGCTTGGTCAAGTGCAAGTTGGATTTGGTTAAAGCAAATGTCTTAATTCGAGAAACTAAGCTAACCACAACATATTTTGGCATAGTAAAGTGAAAATTGAGAGGTTGGAATGCATCAGAGGCTCATGCTGAGGGAGCCTCTAAGGGTTTAACTATTTTTTGGAGGGCACAAACTACTCTGGTGGAGAGCTTGGTGTTGGTTTGCATTCGCAAGGATGTTGGATTCAAAGTATACACTCAAAACTAGATTTTGGATTGGTGAATGTATATTTTCCTAACTCTTGTATTCAAAAATGAAATCTATGGCAAGATATTGAGACTTTCCTGAATCAGTACCAAGGAGAGAGTTTCATTATTGCTAGGGATTTTAATGCAATTTTGGAGGGTAAGGATAAAATAGGTGGCATTCAGAAAGAGAGCCAATCTTAGAAGGATTTTAAGGATTGGATTGCTAGGAATCAACTACTATGTATTGATTTTAAGAACAAAACCTATACATGGTCAAATAGGAGAATGGGTTTCAGCTAGATAGCAGAGAAGTTGGATGGATTTTTATTTAGAGGTTTCCTTGAGGCTTTCCCCTTTCTTTGGGAGGCACATATTATTCCTTGCATGGGATCAAATCACCACCCAATCCAATTAGATATAATTGAGAATAGAATTCCACTTTAGTCGCCTTTCAAGTTTGAAAATATGTGGTTCAAGGATCCCAACTTCAGTGGATTAGTAGAAGCCTGGTGGAAGGGCTTTCAAGTGAATGGTTCTAAGATGTTTTACCTAACAACAAAGTTGAAATGGCTGAAGTAGAAAATAAAGGAGTGGAATTGGGCACACTTTAAAAAAAAATTGAAACAAAGGAAGAAATTGAAAAAGGGCCTCAAGAGCTAGAAGAGACAATAATTCAGGATGGGATGAATTTCCATAGCTATCTTAGGGAGAAAGAACTAATGGGAAAATATGAAGATATGTTAGTTAAAGAGGAAGTATTTTGGAGGCAGAAATTCAAGGAAATATGGTTAAGAGAAGGAGACAAAAACATAAAATTCTTTCACAATAGCACAAAGCAAAGGAGGTGCATGAACAAAATTGCAAACACTAGGTTGGTCGATGGGACTTTGGTAGAGGATCCAAAGGAAGTGGTCGTGGAAGCTATCTGTTTTTATCAAAAGTTGTTGAACAATGAAAGTGGGTCGAGTCTTAGGCATCAAAAGGAGTTTCTCTGACACATACCTAAGCTTGTTTCAGAGGCTTAAAACAAAATTTTGAACAATAGTTTTACAAGAGAAGAAATCAAAATGGCTTTGTCCCAATTACACCTGGACAAGGCACCTGGCTCGGATGGGCTGTCAGCGGGTTTCTTTTAGAGATTTTGGGATCTAATTGGGGTGGAATTGGCGGACACCATTGAAGTATCATGGAATTTGGGGAATTTGTTGCATGAAGTGAACAACACTTTGATTGTACTAATATCGAAGAAGGAAGTTGCCAAAAATCTAGATGAATATAGGCCCATTTCCCTCTATAACATGATTTACAAGGTAAGGATGAAGGCCATGGAAAATTGACTCAAACTTATTCTACCAGAGCTGATATCCGAAGAACATTCTAGTTTTATACTTGGAAGATCAATCTTGGACGAGATAATTGTGGCCCAAGAGGGTATACATTCAATTCAACAATCCAAACAAGCTAGTATGCTCATCAAACTAGATATTAAGAAGGCCTACAATATGGTTGATTGGAGGTTTCTGCTTAAAGTGATGGAGGCCTTTGGCTTTAATAAGAGGTGGTTAGATTGGATACTCACATGCATCTCAACTCCTTGATTCTCAATTTTGGTGAATGGTTCTCCTGAAGGATTTTCTAAGTTTCTAGGGGGCTTCAACAATGGGACCCAATCTCCCCTTGTACATTCTCATGGCTAAAGCCTTGGGCCGCTCAATCACAACTAGTATCAATGTGGTTTAGGTGGAAGGAATTGAAGTAACCAGCGCTATGTTGCATGTCTCACATCAACAATTTGTTGATGATACTATGTTAATGGGGTCCACCAAGTAGAAGGAGGAAATCAATATAAATGCAATCTTGGGAAAGTATTCCTTGGCTTTTGGACAACTGGTAAACAAAGATAAATCATAAATCTTCTTTTTGAATAATTATGCTTGGAAGGAACAAGACATTCTGAGAGTGCTCAATTTTAAGAAAGGGGAGTTGCCATGTACCTATTTGGGCATTCCAATTGATAAAGGATTCAAATCTATAAGGCTTTGGGATCCATTAAAAATCAAGCTAAATGCGAGACTGAACTCTTGGAAGGGTAAGTGGTTGTCCTAAACTGGGCGAATCACTTTGGTCAAGTCAATGCTCTCTACCCTTCCCATATACTCGATGTCAGTTTTGGTGTTGCCTTCAAGTGTAGAATTAGAATTAACAAAGCAATCTAGGGCTTTCTTTTGGCAAGGAAATGAGGATAAGCGTAAAATTGTGCTAATTGCCTGGGACAAACTATGTAGATCCAAGGAGGATGGGGGTTTGGGTTTCAAAAGGATGAGCCTTCATAAAAAAGCACTTGGGGCCAAGCTAGTGTGGAAAATGCATAAAGAATCCCAGAGCAAGTGGGCCAAGATTTTGCACCATAAGTACTTGGATGGAGAAATTGATAGGGACATCTTGAATATAGCCAACCATTCCTTTGGATCGTGAATCTGGAACTTCATGCAAAGATGTAAAGCAGTAATGACTACCTATCCTAGGATGTCTGTGATGGGAGCAAAGCGTTGTTTTGGGAAGATTCGTGGGCTGGCTATTGAAGCTTATATAGTCTAATTTAAGTGAATGAGGTAAAGACCCTGCTTAAGCGCCTCTAGGGAATACATGTCAAAGACTATATTGTCAAGAATGAGGAGGTTAAGCATTTTGGTTGGAAGTGGATGGATTTAAATTGTCTTGATCTCCCCCAAAGAGAAGTGCAATTATTGAAGGAGAACCTAGAGAAATGAACATTGTTGCTTTGGGATGTCTCAGACTTGCTGTTTTGGGCTGGTGCAAGTTCAAGCAGTTATAACGTAAAGGATGGCTATAACATGCTATACAAATAGTGGTGTAATGGTCGCATAGATCTTCCCCTACATTTATGTTGGAACACCATGTGCCTTCCCAAAGTTGGGGCCTTCGCTTGGGCAATGGTTCAAAAGAAAATATTGACTGTTGAAAGATTTCATCATTTGGGCTTTCAAGGTCCTTCGAGATGTGTACTGTGTGAGAGCGAAGAAGAGATGAGTGATCATATTTTGTTGGGTTGCCCATATGTGCAAGGTTGTTGGAAATGGCTTTGGGCGTTGCTGGGGTGGATTAGTGCTCTTCCAAATGATCTTTGTTGCTTGTTCTCCACTTGGCCCATCCTGAAAAGAAAGTTGATCTTTAGTGACATGGATTATCAGTCCATCAATCATGGTGTGGGAGCTTTGGAAGGAAAGAAATAGAAGAATTTTTCAAGGTAAAGGAATGGGATCCTCCTCCCTCATCAATAAAATTGAGGCAATATTGGTAGAAACCTTGAATGCAAAATTGGACCTCAGAATGTGCAAAGACATGTATTTCACTGAGTGGGATTCTCGACTTCAGGTTGCTCTGCCCTCACTCTGGATCCTAGTGTGGTTCAAGAAGGGTGGTAATGAGGCCAAGGAAGAGAGGGAGAGGACAACATGGACCCCTCCCGAAGGGCTAGTTCAAGCTAAACTTTGATGGTGCTTCTAGAGGCAATCCTGGGTTGTTGAGTGTAGGATGTATCGTCAGAGACTGCCATGGGGAGGTTGTTATGTCCACTGCTAAAAAGCTATCGTGTGGAACAAATAACGAAGCAAAATTCCTAGTTCTCATCCATAAGATCTCTATGTGCAAAGGCTTGGGTGTGAAGAAAGTGGTAGTTGAAGGTGACTCTGTGTTACTGGTTAATGCCATTAGGAGGACATAAACATTGAATTGGAATCCATTAGAGATGCTCAACCTAGCATTGAAGATGTTGATTCCTTTGAACTATACATAGTGAATCATATCTATAGATAGGGTAACGTCGACGCGGATGCGCTAGCAAATAGAGGTGCAGATGGTTCTTAAGTCTAGTGCCCATGTATCATTGGGTCAATTGTTTATGCCTATATGGATAGATTTGGCACATGGGTAATTCCTTACTATTTGGGGTTGTGTGAAATCTCTTGCACACGAGCTAGGTGTTCAAGGCATTCATCCAACATTAACACCCACATGTTCTCATGGAAGTCTGATGTGTTCTGTCAACACATGGTCAATCCGAATCCAGAGAGTTGAAATGACGACACCCCCATTATGGTACCTCTAGATACATGTGGTGGCAAGTGAAGTTGCCTTGGTGGTAGGGTTATTTACTCCTTTGAGCTAGTATGGTTTGGATGAGACATGTTTGGTCAGATGACTGTCATAAGATCCTCATGCTACATTACAGCCTATGATTGCATTAGCCTTGAACCAATTTGACAAGTACTATTACTATTAATGGTGCATCCTAATGATGATAATTGGTTTTTTCCATGTCTTGCCTTACGCATTTGGGATGTTACACACCAAAGATGGAAAAACATGCAAACTTAATGCAAAGTTTATTTAAGGTCAAATTGGTGGCACTTGGGCATACATAGTTTTTCTATGAGGACTATAATAAGGCTACGATGTTCCAAGAGTCAATCAAATTTCTTGGGATTCATAACAAATCGACGTCTCAAACATATATATGCCATTTGAAGGATGTGCTTTGCCTTGAAGCTGTCAGAATGGTAATTTGAAGAGATTTTTCCATCTCTGTCAACTAGTACCGAGTGAACTCCAACATTTCTTCATTTTTTATGGCAACATTTTTGGACCTAGGAATTGTGAATGTTTAGTGTTTGCTATTGCTATGTGAGGTGTTCAAGGAGGTTTTCATTGGGGATGACCTAGATATTGTTACTATGGTTGAGCTTGGTGTAGAAATTCCATGTTCGGACGACATGGTGCACATACTACAAGAAGGGGTGAATGTGGATCGTCATCCATCATTTTGAATGTGAATGCCTGGTCTCTCACTTGCCACATACGTTGGGCTCTGTTGGGATATGACTTCCTCTATTGGCGCCTTGGCCTGATTGAGATGGAAGATCTGCAATGGGCGTTGGATTTTTTTGTAGTTGTGGAGGGTGGCAGCTTCTACGATGATGTCGATTGACTCTAGGGAATTCCTTTTCTGCTAAGATCACACTTCTTTTTTTGAATGGGTTAATGTTGTGCTGGTGGTGGCAAGGAATTTCTACAATGTTGGTGACTAATGCATGGGTATCATGGTCCTACCTTTTATCTTTGGTCTGCTATTTTGACTATATGCTTCATGGCTCTTTGTGGTGGTTTGTATGTATGTATCAGGGTTGTCTATAAAGTTTGATCAATCTACCCTTGAATTTTGGGCTTGGAAAAGATGCAATATTTTTTGATATCAATATAATACATGCAACTTTAGTTGTGTCTTATGAACCAAAAAAAATTAGTAAAGGGTGGAGGGGGTAATATCCTCCAAAAATCCAAAGATCGGCCTTTCTTGAAATGTTAAAGGTTTAAATGCCCTTATCAAAAATAGGTTGGTTAAAATTCAAGTTGTCGGTGTTGAAAAAGACTTTGTTCTCCTACAACAAACCAAAGTATCTAAAGAAAAGTTTTCGAAGCTTCTAAGAACCTTTTGATAAAATTGGTAGGCCTTACTTGCCTTGGTAGAGGGTGCTTCTAAGGGCTAATGCATCTTATGGAATTTAATTTTAGTACAAATATCTTTAGTGGCCAAATATTCTAATTAGATTTTTTCCTATTTCTAGTTTTGCAAATACAATGCCTTTGAAGTTATTTTTAATGTTTACAACACTAGTATCCCCATTAGGAAATGGATGAAATCACAATACTGTATCTCACGTTTTGGCCAAGATGGACATTTATATCAACATTTTTAACTGAATCTTTACCTTATGGGACCTATAGTAGCTAAATCGTTAAGAATTTGAAGATATACAAACTAGTGGTTTTTGGAAATTTGTGTAGATTCTAAATTTTTTTTATTTTTATTTTTTTTGAAATAAATCATGAATCTTTCAACACCTCTTTTAATAACTAGTTTTAAATAGTATACAATATTTTTAGAAAGTAACGTTCATGTTATCAAACATAACTTTTTTCTAGAAAGGATAAAATTCTAATTTTTAAAATATAGATTCTTAGCATCAATATCTAGCCAGAAAGGATATTTTTTCATAATTTTTTGTTACGTATTTTTTTAATTAATTTTTGAAGTCGTTGTAACTATAGTTTGGACATAAGTGTATGTTGTCAAACATAACTTGTTGTGTATATTATTGAAACTCATTTTTTTATTTTTTTTGTGAAACAAATACATCAATACCTAGAGAAAAGGTATTTTGATTTTTTTTTTTACAATGGTTTACTATTTTTCGACCTCTATAGAAAAAATAACTTGATGTTCAATGAAAAACCTATGTTCAGTAAAAATTAAAAATTAAAAACACGATAAAATGAAAACATATCAAAACTATACTTGTTGGAAAGATAGTTTTGAGGTCTACAATCTTGCAAAATATAATTTATAAATTAATCCCTCAAAAGGTCAAGAAAAAATGTTTTTTTGCCATCATTTTGATAGATGCGAAGGAGACTCCATTGTAGGTATGATTTAATACTAGAGGGGTTCTATCCAAGGGGGTTTGATCTAAGGGGGTATTATCTAACCCTCTTCAATTAAAACCCTTTAGATGGAACCTCTCAAGGCTTAATTCATTAGTTTTTCTAAAGTAAGTGATTTCAGGACAAATCAAGATGTCCCAAAAGTGAGACACACTATTGTGGCAACACCCAAATGAAGGGTTTGGGATGATTTATCAAGGCATCTTGCTTTGATATATGATTAAAAAGCTCTTCTTGGAGATGATTAAAATTTCAGAGTAGGTCCTATGGACAAAATAGCTGGTCTTCCTAGGGCCACTCAATCAAAAATAGATTTCAAGGAGTTTCTAGTTAAGAACAATCTATGTGGGTCTTATCCCTCTAAGGAATTCTCCTTTACTTGGAATAATATAAGGAAAGTCTTATGTTACATAGTGGAAGGGTTGGACAAGTTTTTTGTCTCTCATTAATGGATCCAAAATTGGTGGGTATCTAAAATTATTATTCTTCTAATGCTTAGTTTGATTTGCACTACCCTCTTTGTTTGAATGTTTTTCCCTACTCAATTGTAATCAATTCTCCCTTAAAATTTGAGCTTGTGTAGTTACAACACACATATATTAAGCAATTAGTTGAAAAATGATGGGTTTATTTCCCTATTTCCAAAGGTATGTGTATGTTTTGTTTTGCTAGAAAATTAAAAAAAGGTTAAAAAACATTTCAAGTAAAATAGGGGGGTATTTATCAAAAAAATTTAAGAAAAGTTTGTCACAAAGGCTTCCCTATAGAAACTCAAAAAAACCATTCAATAATTTAGTTTTCCTAATGATCTTTTAGAAGAAAATTATATTTTATTGGTCATACAAAATCCATGTCTACTGATGTGTATATATTATTATATTTTCTTGCATTTAGTCAATTACTTTTATTGAATTTTATGCACCTAAGATAAGATAAATTGCTTACGTAGGTATCTATTTAGGTAGGTTGCATTTGCACATGTGACATGTACTTTCCTAATTTGGTGTATATGCACATGTCTACATATCCTTTATCTTGCATTGGTTATACAATCACATATATTGGTGGTGTATCCTTTATATACCCACTTGTATCTCATTATTGAGCATCTCTCTTGTATATCTTTTACATATCACATCCTTGAATATAATATCATTATCCTATCGTTTTGATCTTCTAATTTATGTGTTCTTGAATTTAGATTTCTTGATCTTGGGTGGTTAATTCTATAGAAAAATATTACATTGTAGTAGATCTTATGGGATTACTCATTAGTAGTCCTTTTGGGATCTAGATTACAAATCTTATCTTAAAAAAAATAAAAATTAAGTGTGTTCTTCTCTTGCATTGAACGATGATACAAAGAATCATAAAGAACCTAATAGAAATACTAGATTATAGGGGGGTCCTAAATTTTTTATTACAAATATATTTCTAATCTTGAAGAAGCAAGTCTAAGTTCACCATTGAGTTTAAAGTATTTAATATAATGAAATTTTGTCTTTTGTTATGTCTAAATTGGGCATTATACACTAGATCTACAAATGTTTTCATTAGGAAGATGCTTACTGTTGGGTGAAAATTATGTAATCCCTTTTAACAGATTACAAAACCTGAATTTTAGCCACATCAGTGTGAGATACAATCTCTCCTCTTAGAAAGCGAAGGCGCCCTTCTTACTGCTTACTAAAACTAAGTAAAACTAATTAAGTATTCACAATAATGTACACTACAATTAAGATATGGGGGTGTGTCGCATTCATAATTCTCTCTTTTTTCAGAGAATATGTTTTACAATGCTTCACGATTTTAATTTCGTGATTCGATACAACTTCAAACTAAAAACAAAAGCAATAATTTCAATATTCCTATCTTGTCAAAGCAAAGCCTAGGAATACTAACATGATAACGATAAATGATAAAACAAGAAAAGCTCACGAAGGCACAAAGTCGTTATGTAGCTTTCACTAATGAATCCTTTAAGATATGTAACCAGAGTTGTATTAGAAGCACAAAGTCTTCTAGATACTATTGGTGATTTTTCCAGCAGAACCAAGCATTTCTCTAAAAAGCAGCCAACTCTTATAGTGAAGAATTACAGGGTTAGTGGCCAACACAACGAATATAGGATTTTTTGATCCTTACTCCTTCACTTCAGGCTTTGTGAAACCTAGGAGGGTGATCTGAATTGTGTTTTTGTGAAGTGTATTCGACTAGTAACACATTTATACAAAGATTGATTCCCATTTATTGTAAATAAAACCCATCTCACTAAAGATTTGGCGGATCTTTGGACGAATGACTATCTATTTTCTAGGAATCAGGGATATTCCTAAACCACACTTCACATTCACTATAGACTGAAATATGATGAAAGTGAACAACAAGCAGTCATTAAATAGACAATTTGGAGCATGCAAAATTAATGATTCAAGAACTCCTCGCATGAGTGAGTTGATAATTTTAACAGCTCGACTTTGAATCTAGGCTGTCAATTTTAAAAAATTTAAAACTTCATCCATGGTGATCTAAGCCTCATTTTTATGCCTTTAGTAACTTGCTCCTAGAAAACAGCGGTTCCAACTCAAATGCTGCCACGTCTTCTCTCAATCTTGATTAATCATACGCGATCTGTCAATTAGCATGTATCGCCAGCCTAATATGTGTTCCTTCATTAATATTGGCGAAGTACATTAGAGCGGTGTTTTTAGAGAGAATATTTCCTTAAACACTTCATCGCTCATTATTGATCCTTCCCAAATTTTAGGGTGTAATTAGCGATAAAAGCATTGTCGCGATGAAGTTTTGTCTGATAGATCATCCTATTTTAAAACCATATCAATGGTTCTCTAGTAATCTTGCTACTTTCCTTTATATGATGTCCTCAAGATTCTGCCAGGTTGCCTATTCCAGCAATAGCCATCACCTATCGTGGATGCATCTTATCCTTCGTCGGCCTTATCAACGATGCAAACATCCCACGCTGAAATCTCAACCTTCAGATATATGGCTCGTCCCTGATCACATTCATCCTTCCATCGCGCATCGCTAATTCAAACTTTGCACCTTAGCTCCTATTAGCGACGAGAGATGTAGTGAGGAAATCAGATTTAGACATGTACAGTTGCATGAAAATTAATGGTACAAAAGACATCGCACATAAGATATTATTATATTAGCGAAAGAAACCTTTCAAAGAATCTCATCACTCATCGCAATTTTGAAACTTAGGCTCAGGAATGAATCCACGGCAAGCAATAAAATGGAAATATTAGGCCATCGCTCATCGCTAATTCTCCTCATACCATTTGCAAGCAATTAGCGATGAGAGGATTTACATAGTGACAATTTGTATCACGTATCATTAATGCATAATTTAGCACTTAAAGCATATCTGTGATACACGATGCAAGGGAATTCCATCATATCGCTCATCGTTGATCTTAAATTTATCATTTTATGACCATCTGCGATGAGTGATAAGAACATCATGCCAGAGGACATCGCTTATCGCTATTACAATGCTCAAGTCTCAAAAGCCATTAACGATAAGTGATTCCTTAACAATACACAGAACATCGCTCATCACTGATTATTCCAAGAGCTCCAACTGCTATTCACAATGAGAAAAAATAAAAATATGTTACTCATCGCTCGTCGCCAATTTAAAACATACATTCAAAAAAAAATCAGCGATTGGCGATAAAGATATGATGGTCATTAGGACTTAAGTGAAAACTTTAAGCACGTGTACTTAAGTTGTTATGAGGAGGGGACCCTATAGAATGATGCGATATAAAGGGCTCAAAAATTCCTAAGCCATAATAATACAAAGGATGTAAAGGCCAAAATGGGGCCCTCTACTTAACCTTATAAGAAAGAGGAAATTCAGACCTAAGCGTGAGGGACCGGTTACCTAACGATAGTGAATGGCATAAGACACAACTTAGGAAACCATAGACTGGGAATATAAGTCACTGTAATAATACAATGACCAAGGGTTGTTGGACTCTTAGGTCATTTCTGCAAGATTTTAATCAACATAAGACCCTAGCACAGTGATGGGGACACGACCTAATATCAGAAATAAGGGCCCAAGCCAAATTTTTCACAGATTTAAGGTGGAACAAAGAAATTTTTTTGAGGGTTTCCATCAGTGGCTCCTATTGGGGACACATGCCTCTTACAGGCATGGTGAGATCCTAGAATTTTGGGTGAAGCAGACCAGGCACAAAAACCAAAACAAAAAAAAGAAACAACATATGCACAAGATTTTGCACAGGCCAAAAGACTTGGAAAGGGAGATCCAATCTCCACTCCACTTAAAAAATTCTTCTAAGGTGCAAATTTTAGTATGCACTCTGCAATCCAACTAGGCTTTATTTCATGTTTGGTGGCACCAGGCCACTGAAACCTTGGGCTAATTCTTGCCTTTGTCAAAAACTAGCCTTTTGAAAGAATTGATGTCCTTCCATCCATATTTTCCTCTGTCATACCATTGTGACAAATTTGAATTCATTCCTTCCAAAGCAAGTGTCAGGCCTCTTCTAAACAAGTGAGAATTTTCCTAATTACAAACACTGCCACTAACATTTCCCACGATTTTTTTGATCATACCATTGCTAGTGCAATCTCTATCATTCTTCCTTGTATAATTAGGCATAAACTAAAAAAATTCATCCTTACATGACACATATGTGTTATGTTCATCATATGAAACATGTTCATACTAAAAATAACATGCCTTTATCTTCATCTTATTGTCATGTTTCATCAAAATACCTCCCATCTGAACTAGAAAATGAAAGTGTTCATACTCTTCCAAGTAGTTGGCATCAAGATACTCAACCTTATTTGCAACATTTATTTCAAATGTAAAAAATTCATAGGAATTACCCTCTAGGATCTCATCAATATGTTGCTTTGCTTGTTCAAGACCACATTCTAACCATGTGTCAGATGCATCATTAAAGTCCTCAACAAAAAGTGGATTATCTCTGCACCAATAAGGATCATCATTTCTTATCTCTAGTGCAGATGGAGGATCATTAAATAAGGGGTTTTCCCTTACATTCATTGTTGTCATAAAAGCCTCATCCTCAACATGAAGGTTTAAATCTTTCATATCATCATTGCACTCAAAATTCACTATAATCACTAGAAGAACATATAGACATATTTTCAACTTCATTCCCATCCTCAGTGGTTAACATCTCTAACTCATATTCTGAAAACTCTTCATAGGAAGAACATTGTTCCTTCTCAAGAAAACATGTGTTCTCATCATTATCAACACATTTCTCATCTGCAACAAATGATTCTATCCCTTCTTCATGAGGATAATCACAATCAACGAAAAATTTACCATACTTAATTCCATCATCATTACTACAACAAGACGACTCATCAAAATTGCAACTATGTTCAAAAAATTTAGACTGAATACTCAGCCTTATGTCTTCCATAAGACAACAACTGCTAGAACCTTTAAAAGAATTGAAACCACACATTTCATTTGCTTCATTGAGGTGTACATTTTCAACCTTTACTCCACTCTCTTCTTCTTTATGTGATATCTCACTACTTGACTCATATGGAGCAGTAGAAACATCATCATCATGGATTGAAAACATGTTATCCTTTTGATGATCATCTCTAATCTTTTCAAAAAGAGAAAAGTATTCACACATTTGATCAAGCCTATCAGGCTTCAACTCCTTTGGCAAAGCACTCAAACTTGGTTCATAAGATTCATAAAATAAATCAATGCACAATTAATTTTCAGGTCTGTGACACTCAGGAATTGCAGACAGAGTATCCATAAATCTTGCATGGAGATCATATGTTGATTCTCCTTCATGTTTCCTAATGGTCTCTTTTAATGGTTTAATAACTAAGCCTTTAGAGTTGTGACTTACAGATTGGACATCTGCACTAAGTAGCTATCTCACTCATCATGAAGGTACATTTCATTTTTCAACCCAGGGACATAAAATTGAAATGGGTCAGCACTGTATGTGTACTAGGACACTACTGCAATCATCCATAAACTAGGAAAGAAACAATGTTGGAAGGAAATCAACTTAAACACTAAGCATAAATCAACATCTGCACTAAGCATTAACAACTGTACTGGAAATGAAAGATAGAAATGAAAATCTCAACAAATAGATAAGAAACTACTTTGTCTGCCTTGGCTGCAAGAACAGCCACAAAACGGAATTTACGTGGCTATAGTTGCTGAAATTGAAACTAACTATTGAGCAAAAAATAACTTTTAAACTAAATAGGTGGAATTATCACCAAGTGGGCCCCCTTGGGTGAGTCTCCCTTAAACTAACTCAATTGCAACAACTTAGAATATCATATTATTTCTTGAAAGTATGAGTACAACATCTTAGCGATATGACTGTATTACTAAAATTGGATAATGCGAATACAAACTCAAAATGTCCAACCTTATCAAAAGGGGCATATGATCATTATTTATAGAGATAAAAACTACTGAGTAACCCTAACTAACTAGGCAGTCGACTCCATCAAAATAGGAGGATGTCACTTATTGAAAGCATACAAAAAGATGGAGGAAGTTATGCATGCGCCAAATTGGTCAAAGCAGACTTGCTCCAACGAGAATCTAACACAACACACTCCCTAGATTTTCTCAACAGACAAATATGACCATTAAAAAGGTAGTTACATTTTTTTATTCAAATTAGGGATTTCCCTCCATGAGAGTTTTCCCTCCTTTGACCTCTTAATGATCATCTTCTTGACTTTCTTGGTAACCGACCAGCTAGCAAGAGTTTCTCCCACTTGGAAAGCTATGTTGACATCAAAATTTTAGTGGAAACCTACATAATAACATTAGCATGAACAAACAATTGTATATCTATAACTACCTTAGTAACATTCATTCAACCACTTGTAAAATCAATATAGATAATTCACATAACATGATAATGTCATTAAAAGTCGCAAGGATAAACTTATGCCCAAGCTATGGTTTTAAGGAAAATATCAACAACCAAGTGTCAAAGTTTATGATAGCAACAAAAAATATATATAATGAACCCTATCAAAACTGAGCCATTAATTGGGCTCATCATTCCCCTAACCTAACTTTTGGTTGGTCCTCCAGCAAAAGGAGCACTATTCTTTTGCCTAGTCAATACCCTAAAGTCACCAACTACCAACTGTCCCACATCGGTCTCTGCAGTGTCTGAATTAGGATCCCAACAGAATCCTTGTTTGTTCTCTAATTTGTTCCATCTTTCCCTTTCTATAGCTATGTCATACTGGTAAAAATTGTAATCTGGCACATGCCAAAATAGTGTAGGTGGCTAAAATGTTAATGGAAGCCAAAAATGTTGTCTCATCCTTCCAATCTATATGTATTTGTTAACTCGTTTGCATGCTACAACATAGTTTTGTAAAGAGTGGGGTTTAACTTGTTTCAACTCATCTGGAAAATTGTTCCACCTCTGTGCTAAGTACCCCATTATTGATTTCCCTGTGGTTTCGGCTACCTTCTCATATTCCTTGTAGGTCTCTTCTCTGACAGGAATAATCCTATTCTTGTAGCTTGGGAGATAAAGAATTCTATGCCATGTCTGGAAAATATCTGTAGGGTTACTAGATTCAGCTCTGAGAAGCAAGGGAGTATGAAATTCCCTTTCCCTGTAAGTTCTATACTATTGCCCCCAACTAATTTCATTATGAATATAGGACATAAATGCCCTTAAATGGAGGTCTCCAATATACAATAAGGGATTCCAATCATGATCATTAGACACAACATAATTATGCAGGTATAGTTCACATAACAAATTTTTAACATCAAGAGGGGCAAACTGATAAGCTTGGAAAAAATCATGTGGAGTGTCAATAGAAGGACTCAAACCTGAAATAATCCTTTACAGTTTAAAGGAAAGATTTTGCTCCTTCAAATGCAGGGAATACACTCTTGGAGGAGTTCTGCATGCCAACATTTTGGGTATTAAATCTACCACATTGTCTACATTTTCCTTCAAGGCAGCAATCTCTGCATTCTTTTCTTCAATCTCTGTATTTTTCTTTTTAATCTCATCCTGTAATTTGTTCTTGTGATGCAAGGGATGTATCTTTTTGTGAATGATTGTCCAACATCTCATAATGAGATGGAAGACATGACTAGAGTACCATATGCAAGTGCACTTGGCAGTCTGATGTAAGCAATGGTGTGTACAAGAGGAAAAATTTCCCAAGTAGTGGGAGTCCTTAGCCATTTCATGGCTAATCTTGGATGGATGCATTGAGATGCAGTTAAGAGAGTGTTCAGATACTTACGAGGAACTTCTGAGTATGCCTTGTGTTTTCATGGTTATCCGACTAGACCTCAACATTCTGTGAGAATTTGAGGATATGTGGATTCAGATTGGGCCGGTGACATTGACAGTAGAAGATCCACCAGTGGTTATGTATTTATGATGTTTGGTGGTGTTATCAGTTGGATGAGTAAGTGACAGGCTATAGTCGCTTTGTCCACAACAGAAGTAGAGTATATGGCAGCTACTCATGCTTGTAAGGAAGCCATTTGGATTAAGAGATTATGTTTTGATATTGGTTTAGATGTAGGACAAATTACTGTTTGTTGTGATGGTCAAAGTGTGATACGCTTAGCAAAGAATCCTAACTTCCATGCTAGAACAAAGCACATTGATGTACAGTATCATTTTGTTCATGATATGATGGAAGATGGAAGATGGTGTTTTGAATCTATGGGCCTTGGGGCCCTAAGATGTTGATTTAATATGACTCTTGGCAGGTCTTCAACAAGTGGGATAATGTTGGGAATAACGTGTTTCAACCTTAGAGTCCTAACATTGAATTATTTAATGTATTATTGTATTTATTTAATTACCTACAATGTCATGTCATTAATTGGGACCCACTAGCTAGGTGGCATCCCCATTGGAGGTGATTGTATGATACATCTTCATCACATGTGGAGGTAGGTGTCCCATCTTGGAATGATGGACCTAGGACAAGTGGTGTCGTTTTATGACATATTATATGACGCGTCATAAGGTGTATTTTGCATGGAGAAAGTGTGGTGCCTTAGTGGGGTATGAAAAAAGTGTGAAAGAATAAGTGTGATAGTCATGTTTGACTTATTCTTTGTTTGTTGAATGTGTTGTAAGTGTGACAAACTATTATGACACATGTTATGACAATTTCTATGACATTTGTCATAACCCACTATTAGCATGAACCAGGCGCCTAAGCTTGGAGAGAGGTTTTGCATGTTATGACAACAATAAGAGGTGTAAGAGAATGTTGTACAAGTGTCCAAATCTTTCTTATGGTGTGAGATATTATTGCCACATGGGTTTGGATGCCTAAACTATGCTAGAAGCCTCTACAAGCTTGTATCTCCTATAAATAGGATGCCTTGCATTATAGAATGCATAGTTTTGTTTTGTAGGTATTGAAGTGTAGTCGGTTTGACTCCTAAACAGATGTTTGGTGTGAAGCATTTATTGAAGAAGCATTGTGCTTGGGGTGTATTGTAACTCTTCTTTGAAGTAATACATTAATATTGTGCATTTAGAGGGTGGGGTTTTTTACCCGAAAGGGTTTTCCCCACGTATATCATGCCTACTTCTCTTCTATCTATATTTCTTCTATGCTTTGTGTTTCTCATACCGTTATGCTGTTGAAATTCTCTTAGATCCAAACTTACATCAAGTTGTTCTATTTCATTATTCCTATGTGTTTCTCATTATTGTAACTGTTTAAAGGTGTTAAAATGAAAGTTTTGATATACACTCCTGCTTAGATTTGTGTAGGAAGTTGCTTCTATGTATATGGGTTCCTTTCAAAAGATACCAAAGTCACCTTGGTCTGTCATATCTTGGTGTACATATATCCATTTTCCATATAAGCTTTATGATGATAAAAAATACAAACTAGAAAACACACTATCTATCGATATCTATCCATGTCATCTTATTTCCATTCATCTATCTCATTTATATCGATCAACAATAACCATCCCTTCACCATCTTTCACCATATTAACCCACAATCTCATTACCTCCTCTCACCCCACCTTCATCTTCATCCAAATCTTTCTTATCCTATTCTTTCAATTTTCTTCACCCCTATCACATCTATCCAACCTTTTTTGAGAGTTTGACCTAAACATTTCCTTTTTATGCCAACCTCTCAAGGGGGCATCCTACCTTCATTTCTTCATTCAACTAGGGTAAGTCATTGCAAATTATTTCATACTTTCTTTGAAACAATGTTGTAAAATGTATCATCTCAAGGAAGGGAAAATATAGATACCTAAATCTAACATACATATTTGTACGAAAAACATCATCATTTTCCATCATTAGATATCATTAATTCGTCTTTTGCATTTAATTAAATAATTAATATTATTTAATTAAATTATCTATTTCATCAATTCTCCTCTATATTGATTAAATAATTAGCATTATTTAATTAATTTACTAATTATTTCTCTTTCCTAAGTTTAATTAAATAATTCATTATTATTTAATTAATCCATTTCTAATTTCTCACTTTTCAAATTAAATAATTATTTAATTTATCCAATTATTCCTCTCAACATTATTTCTTCAAATAAAATAATTTTATTTATTTTCACCTTTGCACATGTAATTAATATTTCAATCCACTCCTCGATCAATCCATTCAACTCCTACTCACTTTGAGTTTACTATCAATCAATTATGCCCATTAATTGTTCAGTCACACTTATCTTTTTAATCAATCCTCTTATCCATGCACTTAGTTCATTGAAATCATGCATTCAATTAACTATTCATCAATTCCTCTCATGGATTCTCATTCATTGATCTTTTCAATCTCTTATCATATCTCAACCATTGATCAATATCTCCATATATATAAAGCAAACCTATCATTCATTTCTCCCATCCATGATAAGAAATCTATACTTATCAAAGTGCTTTGTGCGAATCTAGAGCAACTTATCATAACACTTTTCTCCAAGGTGAATGGAGGAGAACAATGGAGTCGAATATGAAGATAATGTAGGTTTATGGTATTATTTTTATGTGATTTTCTTCATTGCTTCATTGCTTCATTGGTGTGATCTTGATTGTGAATTGCTTATTCATTTGATTTCACAATCATTTTCTAAATCATACAATAATAAAATTAACATATGATAATATTATAAACTAAATTCATAAAAAAAAAAAATTTAAAAAACAAAAAAATTAGTATACAATTTAAAAAAAAAAAGATTATACAATTTGTAAAATTAACATATGATAATATTATAAACTAAATTAATAAAAAAATATATAAAGGAAAAAAAAATCAATATAAAATTTTTATAAAAAAGATGATTATACAATTTGTAAAATTAAAAAAAATACCAATTTCTTATAATCATTTCCGAATATCTAACTACTCTTAAAAACAATGTCAAAAAATCAACAAATGAGGTGTTGGTGTCCCAACTTGAAAATCAGAACAATTAAAGTTTATTTTATTTAAAAAAATCCTACTTGACAGCCGGGTTAATGGACGTGTGTCCTGGGCATCAGAGGAATATATTAACAGCTCGGGTTAATGGACGTGCCCGAGGCACGAGAGTGGATAATAATTTAAAACTGCACAGAAAAGAGTGAAGAGGGCAAAGGCAGGCAGTGATCGGTGATCTGCACTGCAATTGTCCCAAATGGGTATCTTGGGAAACACCTTGCATTCTGTGAGATCCATAAACATTAGACAGGTGTTTATGCAAGTAATAAGTCTTGGTATGTATATATCCGTCCACATTACATGTTACTTTATCCTGCAATATGCTGGAAGTTGTTACGAGAATTTTAACACCATGAAATATGTCTCGCGCGACACAGGTCAATTTGATAGAAACCATGTATAGAAAATAACACCGACCAATCTTTCTACAATTTGCATTGCATTATCATAAATGTTGCTGATATAATTTGCCCGCAGCAAAATAACTTCCACAAAATGATGTGATTCGCGTATATGTTGCCAGTGCTCTCAATGATTACAGGATGAAGACTGCAAAATTCTGTTTTGATGCTACCATACACCGTGCTCTTGAATGTTATTTAAACAAAGAGTCATTTTGAAAGTGAAAGACTGAGTTACCATGAGGGATTGAACTAATGGCAATGGGTAAATGCATTGCTGATTTAATTACTGACCTGATCCCTATGTCAATGCGTGTAGTATTACAAACCTGCGCCGCCCCGGCCCGCCCTCACCCTCTCTCTCCCCACTCCCAATTGTTCTCGTTAAGGTCTACCCGAAGCTTTTAAAATCCAGCCAAGCAGTTGCCCTATATGTCAAGGATGTCTCTTGAAGTGCCAAATATTTATGGTACGTGTTTTTAGAAACTACTAAAATAGTGAATCTTGACTTTGCTCTAGATGCTTTAGATCCCTTCTTCATCAAGTGCAAACTATTTGTGGTATGTGTTTGCAGTTTCTGCTGTAAAGGCTTCCTTAACGACTATGAAATTGTTTGGAAATTTTCTATGTTGCGTATTTTTGAAAACTAATTTGGGCGTTTAATTACAAAATTATATGTATATTGGTCAATATGAGCTCGGTACTTCTATGTATAGCAGACCCGTTAGGAATTGAAACGTTCGTAAAATTTATTTGGTGAAAGTTCAGATGTCTTCAAATCTGCTTCTGCTTAGCTTATGCAGTTTTATATTTCAAATTTGTTTATTACCCTTCCTAACCTAGAACTGAAGTCTGAAAGCATTTATCCATTGTTGAAGACTAGCTTTTGGTATGCACTATTGTCCTTATGACTTCATAATCCCTACGGGAGATATGTACACGTTCCTTGGTGGAACACTCAGGTGGCATATTGTTAAGTAAATGGAGCAGATTCAAGGTTTAAGTAACACCAAAACAGCAATTAGAAAATAGAGACAATAAGAAAAATAGACAGCAAATATACACCGACACCAAGAATTATGTGGTTCACCAATTAATGATTACATCCATGGGAAAAGCAGGGTATTTATCTCTTATTGTTATCAACAACGAATACATGAAGTTTTGCAGAGACAACAAATACATGAAGTTTTGCACATCTTACAAATGATTGATTTTCTAAATTTGTAGACAAAGCCTCCAAGGCAGACAAAAGACAAGAAGCAGGGCAATGCAGAGTTTTTGTCTTATGTGATGGTTGGACTTCACAACACAATCTCCCACTTGAAATCCAAACCGTTGCTGCAAGTAGCCACGCTTAGAGATATCCCCCACAATTCTAGGCTTAATGTCACATTTTAACTAGGCCAAGAGAAGCTTAGCAAAACTCCAGCTTCTCTTTTGAAACAATTTTCGTAAATGCATTTGCAGGATTGAGGCTAGTGTGAATCTTTTGCAACTTCATCTTACCCTGTTCAAGTACACTCGAAATAAAATGATATTGAAGTCCATGTGCTTTGTTCGTGAATGAAAAACTGAGTTTTTGGCCAAGTGAATTGCACTACTGTTGTCACTGCGCAAAGTGAAATCTTCTTGTTTGCTACCTAATTCACCCAATAATTGCTGCAACCACCACATCTCCTTAGCTCCTTCAGTGATTGCAATGTATTTAGTGTTGGCGTAACAACTAACACCCCTGGAGTGCAAGTTGGTACGAACAGCTATGCACACTATGCAATGAGTGCTCTTCAAATTAGGAGGGGAAGCTCCCTCGTTGTGCTGACAAAAGTACTTGAAAAGGGAAAAGTAAACTAAACTATATCTTGTCTTTTTGTCTCAGCTGTAAGAGGCACAAGGTTTAAGGAAAACTCTATACGTTGCAGCTAAGTATTTTCTGGTTTCGCAAGACTTAACTACAACACTCAAAACTAAGTAACTTATCTATCCAATCCCCTCAAGAATTCAGAGCATGAGGAAACGGAGCGGGAATGATTATCTGACGATAAGCCGGGTACGGACTCACAACGTGAAGGCAAGGTTGCACAACTATCTGCTTGTCTGAATAGGCTTATTGGAAACAACAATATACGATAAACTAAGTACAAATTCTCAACTTGAAGGCAAGGTGGCACAACTATCAGCTCAATTTGAATAAGTTTATTATTCACACACATCATACGATAACCAAGAACAGATTCTCAACTTGAAGGCAAGGTGGCACATCTATCAGCTCAATCTGAACGAGTTTATTGAACACAAAACATTAAGGATAGCCAACTAGGATAATAAATTGCATAGGAAAGACACGCATACAATCTATGATCAACTAGCCACTATATCTAACTAAAGCAAGAATTCACCATCATAATTGCATGAAACCCAAGTGGCATAACAATTCATCACAATAGTAAATACTCATGAACAGATACAGAACGCGCAATATTATAGGCAAGGTAGGCACAACATATATTTCTCTCTCGTGCAAAAGTTCGTGAACAAATACAAAATAGCAATACTACAGGCAAGGTAGGCACAACATGTATGCTATTACGCAAAAATTATGTACAAATGAGCAAAAGCTCTTATTTATAGACATCAAAGGTGTAGGGAACCCTAAAATCACCTTGAGTCAACTACAGTCTTTGTGATGTCCCCTCGCTAGACCGTTCTCGGGAACAGTGTGTTAGCCCTTTATTGGACCCTTGTGGGCTAGCCAGTTTGGATAGAGGGTCAGTGATGCATTTTGGAGAGTTTGTTTGTTTGTGTTTTCAGTGGACAGTGGTTGGATCACAGCGAGCGTTGGCATTCCAGCAGTTCACAGCTTCTGATGGCACGGGATTATCCTGAGTTTTGAGCATATTATGGAATTTTAAGTGATTAAGTTAATTTATTAACTTATACGCCTTTTATTAAAGTCACATTGACTTTAATAATATTTTATATCACTTAAGAAATGTCAAAAGGGGATTTTAATATTTTAATAACTTAAAATATTGAAAAAGTGCGCTCAAAGTATTTTATGGCAACTATTGAAAAAGGTTATATTAAAATATTAAAATATTTTAATGATTGCAAAGGCCGTACTTTCTTGAAATGCGTGCCAATTGGTATAAAGCATTTCCTGGCAATTGAAACTCATATCTTTTGACTATTTCAATTTGCCTTGTGCATTTTTCTTCTGAGCATTCTCCTGTGACCAGGGTATGATCAATTTGTCCATTGAGGAACGAAAAACTCTTCAGTGTTGAGTACTTTTGAGGCTGTGAAAGATCAGCTGAATCAGTACAGTTGAGAGCTTCACACAGAGGTTCTACAGTTGCAGACAGAGGTTTCATATATACAGTTGTTTGTTCTTTGCAATAACTTGAGGGTTTCTACTGGTGGCGTATCATTCTACAGTTCAGAGACTTTTCATTAGAGATTCTACCTCTCCTTTTCATAGCCGTACGGCCTGCCTTGGAATGTGTGCCTTGAAAAAGGCGTGTGAAGAAATAAAGAGAAACGCCTTCCTTTGGTGTGGGTTTTGGCTTCTATCATTGGCGCCTAGTCATTTCAGAGCATTGTGACCAGTTTCTGAGCAGGAGAAACCACTTCTGGAGTCATGGCGTACTTGCATGCTTGATTTCATCATTTCCACCTGTAGATCTGGCCATTTCTTTATTTAAAATAACTGGAGATTTTCGGGTATGTCTGTTATGCACAATCTAATTGTTTCAGTATAATAACAGCTTCTGTATTTCCATTTTGTGAGTTTTTGCTTTAAATTTCATTTTACAAGCAAAAATATGCTGCGCCCCTTCTCTTCTGTCTATTAAGAATTCTCTAAAAAACTTAAAAAAACACCTAAAGACTTAAGGAAATTGGGGTTTGAGGTTGAGAGCCAGCAGGGCTCATCACAGTCTTGCAATGCATGTAAGATTTATTGCTAAACCCTAATAAAGTAAACTATACAGTTAATTGGAAAGCTACCATCAGTTAACCGAAACATCTAATCTAAAAATGGACAATTGTGCAAGCATGCACGTCCTTATTGAAAGCATGTTAATTAGAATACTACCATTAGTTAATGTAAACCCTAAATACAACTCCAAGTGAATAAAGCTGATCTCAGAATAGATATGCATGAGATGAGACAACGAGTTAACTTGAAATGGTAACGCCAAGTTTAACTCCTGTGTGTAATGTCTATTCTGAGAGGTGGGAACTGAAGTCTACTGATCGTGATCTCGAGCAACCAATCCCTCAACGAGATTGTTAACTGTATCACTGTCTGGAGCTCTGATACTTTGTCGAAGAATGCTATGCCTGCGTAGCATGTCCTCACCAGCTGTGATCTGGGACTGAAGTTCACCTCTGCTCCTTGTTGCTTCATCGAACAACGCTGACATGACTGTAAGCTGATTAATCTTACAGCCAATGGTCTCCCCATTGAAAATAGTATGAATGAGTGCTTGGAGCTCTGTTTGAACATCAGTAAGCTCAACATACGCACCACCCTCCATCTGATATCGGCACGGTAAGCGAGATACTAAAGTCCTCACAAACCGGAGTGCACTAGTAACGTGCTCTCTACTCTTAGCCAACTCTGACGCCATAGTCTCTTCTATCTTTGCCTTGAAAACCAACTGTGTTTTCCAAGAATAGATAGCTTCTTTATCTTCTGTATCTGTGACTGATTCATATGCCATACTCAGGTGAGCAATCATAATCTCATCCCGGGGTCTATTAATCGCCATGTCTCGCTCCTCATCTTGGAGACGTAAACGGAGCTCTCGCGCATTGTACTGCAACTGATATAGCTCTGTAAGCATAGAATGACCTCTAGGAACGAACTCCTCCTCCCATTCCTCCAAACGCTTGCCATATGCAACCAAATGATTAAGTTGGCCCTGTTCTGCTGGAGGCTCAAGCATCGACGGGAGTGTGGCGGTAACATCTGACCTGTGTACAAGGCTAGAAATGTACTAATGAAGCTGTCTGATTTCAGCCTTGAGGGCTGCCTTATCTTCTCCGTCCTTCAGCATTCTATCCCTGGCACTGTCTGTAGCAAACCGTAGGGGATCAACCTGAGTCTGGCGTGTGCTATGACCAAGGTTGACTGTGATAACCTCGAAGTCCTGAGATTCCAACTCGTCCAAGCTCTTCCCCTGTGGAGGTATAGCAGTCTCGATGACGATCTCCATATCAGTATTCCTCTCCACGTGGACCATGTTCTTGATCCTCTTGTCTGGCACATCCTGGTAAACCTAATCAAAATCTGAATGATTAAGTACATAGGATGGTTGCCTCCTCTTCCTTCCTAGTTGAGCTTCAATCCAAGACTGGTCTTGGCTAATGCTTCTGGAAGGATCTGTACTAGCAACAAGAGGTTGTGACGAGAGTGAATATGTAGAGGAACTACTGCGAGATGAGGAGTCTAAATCCAATTCAATATGAATTGGGACTGGCGACTGCTCCGGAACTGGTATAGGAACTTGAGACTAAACCTCAGGCACTGGCGAACTCTAAACTGGCTCAGTGATAGGCTATCTGACAGTCCGTGTGTGTATCAGTGGCAAGCGCCTTGCCTTTTGAATTGTTTGGCGCTTGACCTTTCTTGGGAGGGTTACTCCTGTTCTTCTGTTTAGGTTTCGACAAGGAAGGTAGCGAAGGATCCACCATTGGCGGCTCTACTCTAGGCACACTTACCCTCCTGGTCTTCTTGCTGTCGAGGTAAAGTATACTGTTCTGAATAACTCTACTTGACCTCTCCTTTACTGTTGCGTACTCCTTGGCGTACCAATCAACTGCTGGCAGCGGCTGTGTGTCAACTTGCTTTCTGAAAAACTGAGGAAGAACTTCTCCCTCATCATCTGATAAACCTCCCACATCTTCTGACAAGAAAACATAAATCTATGAGAGAGAGAAGCGGCCGTAGCTACGTTTGCGGACCTCGAAGTCATCCACCCACGCAATTTTCCCAATAGTCTTCCATGGAAGGCTTATGATATGCGCGACCACCAAGGCGAGCTGTGTAATGACCCCAAGGATCATAGGTACGTATCTCAACAAGATACTTGAGATGATACCTCTCGAGCTCTTGTCCTGCAGCTTTGGCATCAACTGCTGTCTTGCACCAATATATTCCAAATTGAAAAGGAAAATTGGTAGCTGGTCTATGCTTGCGACGTAAATGACGATGAACATCATGCAACTGCCTCAGGAACTCCATAAAGACTGTCCTATCTGAAGGATAGCGTGTAAGCATAGCTGGATTTCCTATAAATCCATATACTCGGATATAAGTGTATGTCGGGAATTGAATGAACTAGTCTGCCCAACCATCCATCGCTGCTCTAGCAACTGCCGAGATACGAACGTGCAACTCCCGGTCCAAATTTCTCACTGTATAAGTCAGGAAAGCCTCGTGAACACGCTTGAAATGACGTTCAACCTTAGTGAACTTAAGCTGATTATAATAGTGATAGACTTTCTGAACATTGAGAATGCCCACGGTGTTTAGTCCTCAGAACTGACCCTGATAAGCAATCAAGTACACGAGATAAGAACACATGTGAAACTCATGAGCAACTAGGAAACTGGTGATTTGCTTGTGGATAACGTCGCTGATGAAGGACGCCCAGTCATAATGCTCCTGTCTAGATATGATGCAACCAATGATGTAATACATCCAAGGCTGGAAAACATTTGCATGTGAATGACCTGAGACACGATTCAAGAGTGTAATTAGAATCGAGTACTCATCCTTGTACTCACCACGACCCACATTGTTTGGCAATTTGTTCTTCGCTTGCTTTAACCATCTTTCTGCCATTTTGCTCTGGCACTTGTCCACATCAGCGTTGAATGCATGCTTGCACTGCTCCATAGAAATAACCAGACTGTTCGGGTGCTGAGGGATACCAAAACTTCTTTCAATGTCCAAAGGCTTGAGACTGCAAATAACTTGTCCATCTACTGACACTATCTCACGAGTAGCAGAGTTGTAATGCTTAATAAAAGACATCACAAACTCAATACAATGAACGAAGATAGGTATGGAAGCGACCTCAAGTAACCCAGACTGCTGAATGTTCTGAATAATTGAATCTTTGATTTTGATTGGATCTAGGATTGCCTCTGGCAGCACCTTGTGGAGATTCGTCTCAACTGTCCCGATGAAGTCGTGAGTAAGGACTGATTTGGTCCTGTATTCGAGCTGAGTGTACTGCATTTTGAAAAACTCGCCTGTTGATTGTGAACTCGACTATGTTCTGACAAGATTTCTGGAAAGTTAAAAATACCCTGTTGAGGCTAAAAATAGCCTATTGAAAAGTTATTTTCGGTGAAAAATATGAGATATGGGTTTTGTCCATAAAAAGATTCTATGACAACCTAGAACGTCAAAAATGCGAAAATCTGACTTCTACTCGACCATGCAAAGAATTTTCAGTTGAGAAAATTAGAAACTCGAGAATTGATGTTTTGGACTTAAAAATTCCTAAAAATTCAAGCACATGAATTTAATTCGAGGAAGCTATATAGAAACGATCCAGATGATCAGACTTGCCAAAATTTGCCAACTTCAGGAACATGCGAATTGAATTTTGAGAGAAATTTGAGAATCAAAGAGGGGAAAGACGTTTTTCCTATGTTCTTCTGTGAAAATCGCCCCTTGTTCTTCAAATTTGCTGATGAATGCGAACTTGAACCTGCAAAAAGAATTTTTTGATGCTTATGATTTTGATTGTTGATGATGAATTCGCCCAACCTGTGAAAATTTGCCTCTGCTCTGAAGAAATATGAATTTTGCTTAAGCTAGATGAATGTTTAATGATAGGCGCCATGAATAAATAGAGAAAATTCGCACCATAATGCTGACTGCAAGATTTAAAACCTCGACTGAAAATAGAAAGCTTCTGATTGGACCCCTTTAGTTCGAACTGAGACTGACTTGAAGTCCGGAATAAAAATAATAATATTTTCAATTATCATGCAATTTGAAAATCCAACACAAAGAGGTGCCAATTTTAGAAAATCGCCCTTTAATGCTCAAATATGCAAAAATAAATATTAAATATTATTTTAATCAGTTGACAAACCATGTGAAGCTCTTGGATTCACTTGGCGAACTTGACTAATTTCAAAAAGTCATTTGTTCTCACAGGCATCCATTTGCTCAAGATATCACGTTTTTTATTAACTTTTTACTTTGTAGCTGACTACAAAATTACATCTGGCCATCTTCGACATTGATTTCCGGGTGACCAGGTGATGCTGGGACTGGGCAGGGATATTCATTACGAAGCCTGTAGAGCAAGAAATGTCTGTTGGGAGTCATCACTGCAAAATCCATCATTTAACACCTCAAAGAATTAGGCGCCCTTGATTAAATTGATTTTCAGATGTCAGACAACCATTTCTCCAAACTGCCATCTGATGCTTCAAATGACTGCTGACGATGAATGGTGTACCCTGCTGACTGAATAACAGGCTCACTGCATGACTAGGAGTATTCCGCATCCAACGAATATACGCAAGGCATTTGATAACTGCATTAAGGACCCCAAAAGTAAGGGCGCCCCTGGCCTGAAAAGGCACAAACACCATTTTGACGAAAGTACAACTCTCAACTAGATGCCCTACTTTGACCTCTGATATTTGGAGCTGGGGTAGATTGATTTAAACACCGTCTGTTTCAATGCGTAGCCAGAAGGACCTACGAGAGATGTCTCTGGAGGTGATGAAGCAAGAAAACTGCTTCTAAGACCTCAAATAGAAATGTAATGTCCCCATTATTTCACGAGCATCAGAGTGATGGATTAGCCTATTACATTGACCCTCGTAGGCTAAGGGTTCTGGTTAGAGGGTCACCTGTCCGGGCACCTGGTCGGAAATTTGCTTATTTGGTATCTGGAGTTTGGTGACATGGTGGAATTGCGCGTTTGGCGTGTTACGGGAGCTTGAAACATTGATCTTCATCATCATTTCACCTTTCTAGACTTTGGGGGCCATGTGCCTATTAGTTCAAAGGGTTAAATTCTATTTTTCAGTTACTATTCATCACTTAAGTGAAAAAGTTATAACTTTAATGAATAGTGTTTTTTTAAAGTGAAAAGTGTTTCAATGACAAATTATAAAAAAAGGAGAGGAAGTTCGAACTTCTTCATGCTTGGTTATATTTTGCTGATTGAAGTTTGGAAGTGTGGAGTTTGTGGAAGAGAGAAACTAGGGTTTCTCAATTTCAGCAGTGGGTAAGCCTGGTCTGGGCTTGTAGTTAGGATTTTATGCATCTTGAAGGTGTGAAAGACCACTCTAAAGTGCAGGTCTGAGTTTTGATTGATTCGTGGGAGCCATATCTTGCTGTTTTCAAGTGTTAGAAGTCATCAATTGCAAGAGAAATCGCTGTTGGAGGTTCCATTCACGTTTTTGAGGTCGTGGCTTGCTTTTTGAAGATTCTTGGAGCTGATTTTGACCACCTACAGCCAGCCGCCTTCAAGTGAGGGTTTCTACATCTTCTACTAAGAAAAACGCCTTCTCTTAGTTGATGCTATCTTGTCTAAAGGGGGCGCCCTTGGTATTGAAAACATTTTCTTCAATCATTTGGCGGGAGAAAGTTGTAAGTAAATTTTTATGTGTATTATGGTGGCCGCGGGTACTGTAGCAAGCACTGTTCACAGTGCATTTGGCTGTAAGTTAAAATCTATGTTATTCAATGTATCCGTTGAAACCCAATGAAAGTTGTATTTTGGATGCAATTTATTATGTATGAAGAAGGTGTCTTGGCAATTAAATCAAGTCATTATTTGCGTTGTCATATTAGTTTAGTATATCTTTTGTTCCTATTATATGCACATGCTTGTTAAATCTATGTATATCATTGGCATTAATCATCAAACACGAATAACACAAGAAAGACAAACACCAACACCCTAATCAGACTACAAGCACCATGAAATCATTGCAGTAGAGGCTCGTGTTGGTTTCAAAAGAGAATTTCAAGAATTAAATTTGGGGGTTTTGAGTCAAGTCCAGTTTGGCTCATCACAGTGGTATCAGAGCGGTTTCCTGCCATCCTATTGGGTAGGTTTCAACTGCAGTTCAGAGGTTTCAGTGAACATGGCCACTTCCCAGAAGCAGTGGGACAGGAACATGGAGAAGCTTAAACAAAGATTGAAAAGGTCGGATGAAAGTCGGAATGGGATGAAGAAGTTGTGTTCTTATTGCAGAAAGCCGTACGACTTAAACCATGATTGTCCCTTGAGACCTAAGGGCAAGGCGCATAGAATAATGTGGGTTCCCTATGAGGATTCAGAACCAAAGAAAATGGACCAGCATTCAGCGGATCCCTCGGTGAGTAGAAATCAGACCTTAGAAGATCTTCTTATGGATGATAGAATTGGAATTTCTAAGGCAGCTGGAGAGGACAGGTACTTGAGTCCTTTGCAAAACAAAGAAGAAGAAGTGATTAGCATGTTTAAGGAGTATAGCACTCTTCCTCAAAAAATTAAGAAGAAACTTTCTTTCATGAGTTACATGGATTTGCACCCGAGTCTTTGCCATAAGACAGAGTTTGCAAGGAAGAAATATCACGTTATAGCTCATGAATTGCTTACACATGAAGAACAATCAGAACCTAAAAGGGCTGACCAGCAGACAGCAAAGCCCTTGGTGAGCAAAAATCAAACATTAGAAGATCTACTTGTTGATGATATAGTTGAAATCTCTATGACAGCCATAGGGGAAAAGGACTTGAGTCCTTTTGAAGATGAAAAAGAGTCAGAACACAAGGGTGAGGGTCCTGAACAAGATGTTATAAGGTTACAGGATGATCATGTTGAGAGAGATGCACATGAAGAAAAGGGTCCATATGAAACCAATGAGGGTTTTGAGCTCCCTACATCTTGTGTATCAGCAATTGCTGATGAAATTTTTGATCATTTTGAAGACACCAATTCGGAGTATGTACCAGAATTGTCTATTCATGATTCACGCAGGTCAGATTTACAGGATCCTTTGGCGGAAAGGGATGATAAAATTGATCAACCATTGACTCGTGTGGATTCTACATCCTCTTTTGAGGCATCCTATGAGACATATAGCAGCAGTGCCTTGGATGATGATGTGTGTGCTGATGATGGCATACATGATGCTGCTGATCATGATGTGGATGAGGTTGACTCAACCTCGTACTATAGTGCAGATTTGGGTGGAGAGGAGGTGGATCAGGAAATGGAGTGCGAGATGATTGACAATCCATTGTTTAAGATAGATGTTGATCACCCCCTTGACCCGAGTCCTGAGATGAGCATTGATTGTGGATTGAGATTTCAGACAGAGTTCGCAATGGGGTTTACTGAGGCGAGCGTTGTGAGAAGTGCTCAACAATTCTCTTCTAGTCCACATGCGGAGGATTTGTTGATGCTTCAGTGTGGATTGGTTCAGGACGTATACCATCCCTTTTTGGATGGAGAATTACTATCTTTAGTAGACGGAGCTAGTGGTTGCAAATACCCGACTCAGTTGTTGGCGGGTGAGTACTTGCAGGATCAATATTTAGTCTACCATCAGGCTGATGTGTATCCAACAAGGTTTGCTGCTCCTTGGGTTCAGAGACTACCAGTGGGCACAGGGTTACAGATGGATTATAATGTCAGCAGGCTTGATGGCACAGGTGGATATCACATCCATGAGAGTTTAGCGGAGGTTATAGAGAGATGTTACGAAGCAAATGCTTCTAGTTATCCTTACCTCCTCATGATGGATGGACACGAGTTCGGTCTATATTGGGATCCAGGTGGAGACAGAGTTAGCACGGCCGTTTGGATGGGTCCTAGTGTATTGCTTCACCACTTCTGGTATGGTGGAGTTAGGATCAGTGTTGAGAGAATCTTGAATGATATTCACAGCATTCAAGAGGTTGTTATCAGCACTGCTAACAGATTGGGTTTACATGACAACAGTAGGAAAAATTTGCATCAACTTGAGACAGCCGTGGCTACACCTGTGCAAAATGATTCTACTGAGTTGTCGCAAGAAGGTACTCAAGACTTGGGTACTAATGGTACAGTGTTTTATCTAGGTTCATGCCATGGTGAGTCTGATTTCTCAAATCAGACTTTACAAAACAAGTTAGAAGGCTCATGGGTTGGCATAGAATTCCAGGGTGGTAAGTTGGATGGTGATACAATTACCTTGGAAGTGGAAGTGTGTGAAGATACTGTCATATCAGCAGCTTCTACCTTATCAGTTGAGCCATTCCTTAAGGTACATGGCAGCAGTACCTTAGTTGCTGATGTGTGCACTGATGATAGCACACATGATGCTGCTGATCACGAAGTGAGTGATGAGGATTCATCCTCTTACTATAGTGCAGATTTGGTTGGGAATGATGAGTCACAGGGGTATCATCATCTAGCGGGGCAGTTAAAGGTTAGTGATGATATGATTGTTACAGCTTTAGAGCATTTTGATGTTGCTCGACAAATGTTGGCAACCTATGGGTGGATTACTCTTATGTCAGATGAGCACAGTAACAGTAGCCTTCCCCTTGCAGAATTCCATGCCCTATGAGAAGCCATTAGGATAATGAAACAAAATTACTTACAGTTACTAGCTGATAGGGATTATCTTCTCGAGTGGGGGTGCACTTGCTACGATGCACTAAAGGGAAAAGAGGAGGAGGTTGACGAGCTCACTCATGGGCTCGAGGTGACGATGGATTCATTGGAGAGTGCTCAGTTGGCCCTTCAGGAGTCACACTCACGGTTGGAGGAGCTTACCGTGGTCTCGAGTTTGGCACAGTCTTCACCAGCTTCCGATACGGTTCAGGTTTCCATGGCAGCAATTGGCGGAGAACATATGTCTACAGGTTGTAGGTGTGAGCAGGTTGATGATGAGGTTACTACATCCATCACGATTTCAAGGGCAGTTGTTACAGATGGGATGAGAGCCTTGGTGGAGAGTTGCGGAGAGCCATGTGTTGCACCTGGTCCTCCCGAGTTTAGTCCCATGACAGGTGATGCGGAACAGATGATGGATAGCTCTTGTGACATGGTAGTTGACTCACCAGGGAGTTATGTGTCGACCCGCGACACTACTATGTCTACTTCACAGGAGATATGCAGAGTAGCATCTTGTTGGGAGATCGGTTCTTGTGACGATTTGTTTCCTTCTCCTAGGAGAAAATCGGTCTTTCCATCCCATACAGTTGATTTCGGTTGGCAGCTTGATGAGCCTATTCAGGAGCACAATTCTAGGGACTCGGAGTTGGACGGTTCAGACCAGCATGGAATGATTGCGCAGTTTGTGAATAAGCCCTTATTTGAGTTTATTTGAGTTTGATGGTGGTTTGATCTATGACAATCCACTCTTAGGGCTAGAAGCCGACCATACTCCTGATACTAGTTCTAGGTTGAGTGACAGTCGCAGTGTTTTGGATCGTCCTCGTGCATCGGGATTCCAAACAGGGCTCAGGGAGGAGTTTAACAGTGTGTACACGGTGAGGAGTACTTATAGTTTTGCCTTTGATCCACCTGTACATGATTCATATTCGATGCACAGTTGTTGGGCGCAGGGTGATTCTCTTGGCGCAGTTAAGGGGAGTAACTCATTACTATGTCCAGAGTTACAATCTTCAGAAGAAGGGACTAAAGGTTGCACGTACCGGATTCAGTTGCTTGCAGTGGATTACTTGCAAGGACAACAATCAATCGTCCATCATGCTGACATGTATCCGACGGGGGTTGCTACTTTAACGTCACAAGGATTTCATACAGATACATGGTTATAGGGTGATTACGGTGTCAGCAGACATGATGGTTTGATTAGTCATCACTTCCATGGATGCTTTGGGGAGACTGTAGAGAGATATTGTGTTGCGGAAGTTTCCAGACATTTTTGTCTCTTCATGACAGATGAATGGGAGTTCAGGTTGTATTGCGATCCGGGTGGTGACATTGCAGTTTGGTTGGGTTCCGACAGGTTGCTTCACCATTTTCAGCGTGGTGAAGTTGTGATCAGAATTACGCAGCGGAAGCCTGAGGTTATCAGACATGACAGACTTCCATTTTGGGTTTGGGACCCAGGGATATTTTGCGTAGTGGTGTCTATGCTAGCGTTCCAGGAATTAGTTAGCAATGCATGGGACGTTTCACAGTCCTTCCTTTGGGCCTTCCGAGGAGTGAAGTTTCTTTGTAGTAAAGATTGCTTGGGGACAAGCAATTTCAGGGAGGGCGGACTGTAATGTCCCCGTTATTTCACGAGCATCAGAGTGGTGGATTAGCCTATTACATCGACCCTCGTAGGCTAAGGGTTCTGGTCAGAGGGTCACCTGTCCGGGCACCTGGTCAGAAATTTGCTTATTTGGTATCTGGAGTTTGGTGACATGGCGGAATTGCGCGTTTGGCGTGTTACGGGAGCTTGAAACATTGATCTTCATCATCATTTCACCTTTCCAGACTTTGGGGGCCATGTGCCTATTAGTTCAAGGGGTTAAATTCTATTTTTCAGTTACTATTCATCACTTAAGTGAAAAAATTATAACTTTAATGAATAGTGTTTTTTAAAGTGAATAGTGTTTCAATGACAAATTATAAGAAAAGGAGAGGAAGTTCGAACTTCTTCATGCTTGGTTATATTTTGCTGATTGAAGTTTGGAAGTGTGGAGTTTGTGGAAGAGAGAAACTAGGGTTTCTCAATTTCAGCAGTGGGTAAGCCTGGTTTGGGCTTGTAGTTAGGATTTTGAAGGTGTGAAAGACCACCCTAAAGTGCAGGTCTGAGTTTTGATTGATTCGTGGGAGCCATATCTTGCTGTTTTCAAGTGTTAGAAGTCATCCATTGCAAGAGAAATCGCTGTTGGAGGTTCCATTCACGTTTTTGAGGTCGTGGCTTGCTTTTTGAAGATTGTTGGAGCTGATTTTGACCACCTACAGCCAGCCGCCTTCAAGTGAGGGTTTCTACATCTTCTACTAAGAAAAACGCCTTCTCTTAGTTGCTGCTATCTTGTCTAAAGGGGGCGCCCTTGGTATTGGAAACATTTTCTTCAATCATTTGGCGGGAGAAAGTTGTAAGTAAATTTTTATGTGTATTATGGTGGCCGCGGGTACTGTAGCAAGCACTGTTCACAGTGCATTTGGCTGTAAGTTAAAATCTATGTTATTCAATGTATCCGTTGAAACCCAATGAAAGTTGTATTTTGGATGCAATCTATTATGTATGAAGAAGGTGTCTTGGCAATTAAATCAAGTCATTATTTGCGTTGTCATATTAGTTTAGTATATCTTGTGTTCCTATTATATGCACATGCTTGTTAAATCTATGTATATCATTGGCATTAATCATCAAACACGAGTAACACAAGAAAGACAAACACCAACACCCTAATCAAACCTACAAGCACCGTGAAATCATTGCAGTAGAGGCTCGTGTTGGTTTCAAAAGAGAATTTCAAGAATTAAATTTGGGGGTTTTGAGTCAAGTCCAGTTTGGGTCATCACAAGAAAGGCGCCTTTCCCAAAATGGAATAGACGACCAGACTTGGCCATTTTTTGAGCTGTCTTCGTTTTTCAGTATTTTGCAAAAGACTTCGCACGTACGAGCGTTTGCCAAATCCTAGAGGCTAACGGCTGGGCTCGTTGAATAGCTGGAGTAATTGCACACAAGTCTTGTGAAGACTTTGAGAGTGAACAACTCCATCTAACAGGCCTAAAGGCTAGGCGCCCTTGGCCTACAGAGGCTACAGTGAATATCTCATGTTTCTCCACCCTCTGATTTACGTGCCTTGTAAAGTCTCTGCCACGATTTCTCAGAATATTGGATTGACAGGCTAACTGGTGCGTTGCGAAACTGGATTGGAGTAGCACAGATGTCAGGAAGACCTCATCTGCAATCTCTATCATCTCAAAGGTCATCTTGGAGGGCGCCCCTGAGCTGCAGAGGCGCAATTTCACCATTTGAGAAATTTCTGTGATGTGAACTCTCCTCATAATCTCATCTTCTGACGTTGATTGCTTGAGCTCTGGGACTCGGATGATTGCATTCGATAGCTCGTCAGATAGGCAGACTAGTCGTGAAGAGATCAGATGCATCAACAATCAGGAACAACAAAATCTAACCCCCCTTTAAGAAGTGCGCCCTTAAGCTACAGGGGCGCAAAAGCTGAAAAGTAACAAGCTTCTGCAATCTGCAACCTTTAGAATCCTCAACTTCTGACGTCAGTTACCGGAGTTACGAGTCTCGGATAACCTCGCAAGATAGCTCATTGGATAACTGGAGTAATTTTGAAGAGATTGACTGTGTTCATGAGCATATGCCACAAAACCTGGGCCTTCAAAAAGAAGGGAGCCCCTAGGTTACAGGGGGGCGCAATTTTGCTTTTCCTTGAGAAATCTTCATAAATTGACCACTGAAATCTTCATCTTAGCCACTGAAAATGACCATACAAAGGTATAATTGTCGTCGTGTGCTCCTCCATCGTGAAATGCCTCGTTTTGAGTCCCCGATTCAGGTTCTAATCAATGGATACTATCTTTGACTGACACAACACTGACCAAACTCCATGCTTGATATTGCCCAAAAACTGTATTTGACATCATTTTAGCAAGGTTTAGACTCTTTGAAGCAAAAAAATTGGTTTGGGTACAACATTTAGCTTTGGTAACCACTTTTTGTAATCTAAAAACCCAACTGATTGCTGCCCCTGCAAAAAGTAAACACATATCCGGTGGTAGATCACTTTTTATCCAAGTCACCAGTCTTGTCAAAGTCAACATATCCTTGCAACTGTGCATCATTTCCTCTAAATCACAAAACATAGTGTGAAGTGCCCTTCAAGTATTACAAAATCTATTTTACAACTTGCCACTGAGTTTACTAGGATTAGTCATATACCCGTTGACCACTCCCATTGCATGAGCAATGTCGGTCTTGTGCAAACTATCGCATACATAAGGCTCCCAACAGTAGAGGATTAAGACACTCTTTCCATGAACTCTTTTTCTTCTTGTGTTTTAGGACACATCTCAATGGATAGTTTGAAATGATCAGCTAGAGGTGTGCTAACTTCCTTATATTCTTCATGCCGAGCCTATCCAAAACCTTTTCAATATACTTTTCTTGTTACAATTTCAACTCTCTTTTCTGTCTATCTGTGATGATAGTCATTCCAAGGATTTTCTTGGCAGCCCCTATATCCTTCATTGATAATTTACTAGCCAATTGCTGTTTTAGCTCACTAACAACAGTCATACTATCACTAGCATATCATCAACATAAAGTGATAGTAGCACAAATTCACCATTTTCCAAAACTTTATAATACACACAACGATCATTTTCACATCTAGTAAAATTTTGATCAGCCATGAAAGAATCAAATTTTAATACCATTGCGTAGGAGCTTGTTTCAAATCATACAAACTTTGATTTAATTTGCAAACAAAATCCTCTACCTTTTTTTTCGAAGCCTTCAGGTTGCTTCATGTACAACTCTTCTTCCAAATCACCATGTAGAAAGGCTGTCTTGAATCAAGCTGCTCTAATTCAAGATCATACACAACTGCAAATCCCAACATTGCTATGATGGTAATCATTTTTATTACTGGTGAAAATATTTCGGTGAAATCAACGGTCTTTTGCTGATGAACCTTTGACCACCAATTTGGCCCTATATCTTTTCTTTCCACCACCTTCCTTCAACCTATATACCTATCTATTTTTTAAAGCTTTCTTGTTAGGTGGAAGAGGCACTAAATCCCATGTGTGATTTGCCATCTGTTGGCGTTACAATTCGCACCTTTGGAGTGCGGATTGGCAACGGACAGCTATGCACAGTGCGTAATGACTGCTATTTAAATTAGGAGGGGAAGCTCCCTCTTTTGCTGATATACGTGGAAAAGTAAATGTTCTAAATCCTATCTTTTTGACTCAGTTGGAAGAGGCACAAGGTTAAGAAAACCAATACATTGCAGCTAAGGTTTTTCTCTGGTTTTGCAAATCTTAACCACAACTAACTTAATGTTTAAACTATCCTATTTCCTCAAGAGAAACAAAGCATGAGGACTTAGGAGCAGGGAGTGATTTGACGATAAACTTTATAACAAGATTTCCAAGGAGGCGGGACACTTATTCGAGGTGTAGGCTGATATGAAGGTTATTGGTAACAACATCAAATGTAAACTAGTTTTCAGGATTTCCAAGGAGGCGGGATACCTATTCGAGGCATAGGCTGAAAGTAGGTTACTGGAAACAACACCTAACGACAATCTCTTTTTCTAAATTCCAAAGGAGGAGGGACTCTTATCCGAGGTGTAGATATCAAACAAAGATTATTAATAACAACATCAAATGATAAACTTTATTTCTAAATTCCTGAGGAGGGATTCCTATCCGAGGTGTAGATATGAAACAAGCTTATTAGACACGATACAAATCTGGGATAATAACTTGTCTGAATGACCTATCAACACAATCAACGATCAACCAGTTTTATATTAACAAAAAGAACAAGTATAGAATACTAATCTTGCACGGCAAGGCGGCTTAGCAATTTATTATCACAATAAAAGCTCAAAGTGAACAGATACATAATAACATTTAGGCAAATTGGGCTGAACAATTTGTTATTATAGCAAAAGTTAAAGTACAAATGAGCAAGGGTGCTCTTATTTATAGAAGCTCGAAGGTGTAGGGAACCCTAAAATCACCTTTAACTAACATGAGTCTTGCAAGCATGCAAGATTTATTCTAAAACCTATATGTATGCAACTTAACAATTAATTGGAAAAACTACATCAGTTAATTGAACTAGAGCTAAACTAAATGGACGTTACAACACGCAAGTCGTTATTGATATGAGAGCTAATTGATAACTGACATTAGTTAACTGAAAACCAACTAAATGAGAACTCCATATATACAAAGATGATTCCAAAATAGACATGCAATGAGATGTGGATCAGTGAGTTAACTTGGAAAGAAGCATCAAGTTAACTAATGTGTCTGATGTCTATCCCGAAAGGTGGGACGTCCTAATTTGAAGTTCACTGGCCGCGATCTCAAGCAAGTAACTCCTCCACGAGGTTGTTGACTGCATCACCATCTAGAGGTCGTCACATGTCTCAACTGTCAACTCACTGCTTGTCAGTAATTCGAGCAATCCTGGAAATCTTTGCACACTTAAACTGGCATTTCACTGACTGGTAACTCTAGCGGCTCCATAACTGAAGTGACGGCCTCTGTTCCTTCTATAGCTTTATGCTTTTGACGTTTTTCACAATGGAAAAATGTTGCATGATGAAATTGCGAAGTCTAACCGCGAACACTCTGGTTGTGAGAAATGTACATGAACTTGCTGCACACGCATAATTCCAACGGTATCAACCCTCTAAAGTGGCCTTGAAAAGCTATCAGTTATACGAGGCATGAGACTGTTGGTGTTTGAGTCACTATGCCTGTCAAATTGTCTGAATCAACCATTGGGTGTACTTGATGTAAGTCAGTGTCAACTGTTTTGATGAAATCATGAATTAAGACCGATTTGGTCTTGAATTCAGTTTGAGTGAATTGCATTCTGAAAAAATCTCTTGTTGACTGTAAACATGGCTATGTTCTAACAACTTTTTCCGAAGAGCAAAAATAGCTCCTGATGAGGCTAAAAATACTCTGTTGAGGGGCAATTTTTACGAAAAAATTCCGAGACGTGGGTTTTGTAGAGAAAATGATTCTAAGCAAACCCACAACATTAAGAATTCGAAAAAATGCCTTTTGCCTTGGCATGCAAAAGCTTTTCGGTTGAGAAGCAGTAGGGGCTGTAGGGGCACCAGGGGAAATTTTTCTCGAGAAAAATTGGCATATGGGTTTTGTTGCCACTTGAGAGCTGATCGAACCCAAATTCTTCGTTTTTCAAAATATTGACTTTTTCTCAACCATGCAAAGGAATTTTTGGAAAAAAAGCTTCAAAAATGGAAGCTACAAGGAAATTCTTTGTTTTTCAAAATATTGACTTTTTCTTAACCATGCAAATAAATTTGCAGAAAACAAAAAAGCTTCGAAAATGGAAGCTTACGAGGCAATTTTTCCTGAAAAGTTCTAGCACATGGGTTTTGTAGAGAATGCCATGTTGAACAAACCCAGATGATCAAATTTGTGAAATATTGTCGTTTGCTTGGTATGCGAGAGAAAACCTAAGACAAGGAAAGAAGAAATATGAGAGAGAGAAGATAGAAATTATATTCTGCCCTTGAAAATCGCCTCATTGTCTCAATCTGATGAAATCTGCCAAGAATCTACTAGAAAAAAGAAGCATGCAAAACTATCCTGCTGAGCAATTTGGACCTGTAATTGCGAAGAACACTGAAAAATTCTTCTTGTAGTGCCTTCAAATCTTGCTTGCACGAGGAAAAATATGTTTGCCTTAAACCTGTGATGAAGGAAATGGATACCCAAATGCATATTCAAAGAATTCTTGAGGGTTAAGGCGTTACAAGCATGTAAAAACCCTATTTTTAGAACGGAGCATTCTGATTGGACCTCATTCAGTTAACAAAAAATGGAGACTGACCCTTCAAGTAGGTGCCACTTCAACATGCAAAGAGAAATACGTCACATGCAAAGAATAATGGAGTATTTTATTATTATTTAATTCAATTCAAAAATCCCTCCATTATAGGGCGTCCAATGCACTTTAGTTCAAAAAGTCAAAGTTTGACTTTAGGTGCCATTATTCTCAGACTAAGAAATTTTCTTGAAATTTCCAACTTTTAGCTTTTGAAAACATCACCATAGCCTCTGTTTGACCCTGAATTCCGGATGCCCAGTTGATATTGGAGTTGAGCTGACACATTCATCACGTAGCCAGAACAAGTCTGACGAAATGTTTGCTGGGAGATGCGAGAGCTAAAAACTTCATCTGATGGCTCAAAAACTAGGGCACCTTTTCCCAAAAGGGTGCATATGTAACGTCCCCAAATTAGCCCTGTGCTCTTCTTTTGGGTTTTAGCTTATTTCCGGAAACTCGTAGGCTAAGCAGTATTGGAAATTTAGGGTTTCCACTTTCAGTAAGTTCTGCTTCCAGCTCAGTTCAATTTCTGTGAGTTTTGTTGTGGATTTACTATTTATAGCAGTTGGCTATTTTTAGTAAGTCAATTTGTGGCAGTGGCATCGACATCAGTTCAACTCAAGTCATCTTGTCCTTCTTCAGTTTCAGTTTGGTTTGGTTATCTCCATGGATTAAGTTTTATACTTAGTCATTTTTATATTTCTCAGTTGTACCCCCACACCTAGGAATGATCACTTCATGTTGTTTTTAAAAGGGGGTCATTAAGGGGTCAATGGTGCATTTAATGAATTATTAAATGCTCTATTGTTGCAAAGTGAAGTTGGACGCCTAAAGGAGGTTGAGTAATATTTTATTATTTCAAAAAGTAAAATGCAAAAAAGGTGGCATCCCTTTTGGAAGTTGAAGTGATTCAACTTCTTGGAATTTGAAGAGTCTCTTGTTGCTTCATTTGCCAACTGAAGCCTATATATTGATGTTTTATGATGAGCTGATTATGATATTTTTGAAGAGCAAAGTTACACTGTTGGAATGAATCCAGAACCTGGCTAAGGGGAAGCTTAGCAAATCTTTCTTTCTTCGGGCCTGAAACTATGGCTTCCTAGGAAGATTTCTGAAGACCATGCTTCATTCAGGAGTGTGGATAGTGCTCAGTGGTGATTTTATTTACAAGCAGATTGCTGATTTATAATCTGTTTGTATTGCTGTTGTAAATGGCTGAAGCTAATTTTTGTTCATAGTTTCATCATCGATTTTTATTTCATTCTGGGTATTCACTCATGCTGTGCAACTGTGAAGGGCGACCCTTTGTGCAAGTTCTTGGAATTTATTACTGAGTTGCTGATTTTTAAAGTCAAGTCGACCCCCTCAAGAGGGCCATACCTTTTGGAGCTTGTCTTGAAATTCGTGCCACATGTTTCTCTCTGTTTCTGGCTCAAATTCTTCTTGGAACATGGACGCCTAGTCTCTAACTGTTGATTGGCTATGGTTTGGAGACATTCTGAGCTGATTTGGGAAAGATACGTCCAATTCTGTGAGTTTTCTTGTTGTTGGTCTGATTTTCTGTTAACATTGTTTCTATATCAGACTTAATAAATAATTGTACTTGCTGGTTTGAGCTTCAATTCTTCATCTCATATCATTGTAAATGTTAGAGGAAGTGTTACTCTAACTATTAGTTGATTTAGGAAGCATATCTTTGAGTTTTGCAGCTTATTTTCATTATTGTAAAGCTGATTAGTAGTACTAACAGCTCTTTCTTTATTGCTGCAATTTTATATCTGTTTTACACTCCCACAATTGAGTGGTTGAGTTTTAGAATAAACATCTTTCTTGTTTGTAATTTCCCCCCACATTATAAGTGGTTGTGTGGACAGTATTCCCCCCACATTAATAAGTGGAAGAGTAGATTTAAAGGCTGGCTTGCTGCCTAATAATTGTTGTAAACTCACCCACTGAATAAGTGGAGTATTCCCACCGCTTGTGGATGCCTGCATCAGCAGATGAATTGTACTTTCAGCTCTGTTTATGTCTAACGATCCTCTGACAATATGCTATCACCTTGCCCACATTGGGACCTTGGTGAACATTCTTGGTTAGAGTTATCTTCTTTGCTGATTTGCATTTGGGGCTAACGCTAATCAGTGTTTGGTTGCTGATTTGTGTGTTAATTTTGGAAAAAAATTAAGGGGAAATATTTCAGCATATGACACTAGACTTGGCCATTTTCTGGATTGTCTCTCTGTGCTTCAATTTGTCGTTGCCTGTGATTGACGAGTCCCGTTGACTAGGTGTTGGATCCATTGCATAGCTAGAAGAATTCCGCAAAGGATGACTGTATGTGCAACATTTGAAAGCTGGATTAAGTATCTCAAATGGAAGGGTGCACCTGGCTTGCAGGGGCTATTTTAGCTTCTGAGAATGATTTTGCAATTTGTAATTTTCAATAGAATACTCCACTTTGACCCTTGCTACCAGGAGCTGGATTGCTTTGATGCGTGTGCCGATGATCTCATCGCGGAGATAGAACAACTTGGAAGAGATGTTCATGGGAGTGACGAAGCCAAAAAACTACTTCTAAGACCTCTGGTAGAAGAGCGCCTTTCTCAAGAAAGGTGCAATTTTCCATAGCCATTTTTCTGCTTGCCTTTATCCTTTAGTATTTTCCACTGATTCTTCATCTACGGGCGTTTGACGGATCCCGAGGGTTGACGGTTGGATTCACTACGCAGCTAGGAGAATTTTGCATAGATCTTGTGAAGACAACAACTTCCGAAAACCTCAACTAGTTGGCCAAGAAGCTAGGTGCCTCTGGCCTGTAGAGGTACAGTTTGATATTTTGACTTTTATTTTCCCTCCATTATACGTGCTCGTAGGATCAACTACTATGGTTGCTCAGTATGTCTCACGGACTTGCGAATAGATGCATTGTGGAGTTGGGCTGAATTTGAAGAGATCCCCTGGAAACAGTTTCTGCAAATTCTATCATTTGACAGGCCTAATTCAAGGGCGCCCTTGGGCTACAGGTATGCAAACTCTGTATTTTGACTACCTTCTCTGATATGTAAATCCTCTGTAACTTCTGCCGGCACCTTCAATTGCCAGAGTTTCGCAAATCTGATGGATTTGCTTGATGGCTTGTTGAAAAGCTGACAGAAATCCGGAGAAAATGAATGTATTTGCAACCATTCACAACTATATTTGGACCTTTAAATTTGTTGGCATTTCAATTAGCACCTCTAGAGTGCTTATTGGAAACAGACAGCTATTGCAAGTGTTTTAGTAACTGCTCATTTGGATTATAGAGAGGAAGATCCCTCTTTGCTAATGTTATGCGTAAAAAAGTACAGTAGACTAAGGTTCCTATCTTTTTTACTCAGCGGCAGGACACAAGGGTGCATAAACACAATGCGCCGCAGCTAAGGTTTTCTCTGGTTTTTGCAAATCTTAACTATGACTAAACTAGCTTTTAATCTATCCTATCTCACCAAGATAAACAGAGCATGAGGGCATAGGAGCGGGAATGGATGGTTGGATTACTTGAATCGACCATCTTGCATAAACACAATGCGCCGCAGCTAAGGTTTTCTCTGGTTTTTGCAAATCTTAACTATGACTAAACTAGCTTTTAATCTATCCTATCTCACCAAGATAAACAGAGCATGAGGGCATAGGAGCGGGAATGGATGGTTGGATTACTTGAATCGACCATCTTGCTAGAATGAGTCTGAGGCTCTGAACTCTCAGATCTATGCTGGAATAAGGCTTTATGCAAGCAAACACTCTTTATGGTAAGATGGATCTTAGACTTGCCATGGAGGAGGAACCCCTGTTCGAGGTATAGGCTAGGAAACAACTCACTAGAAACAACAAAGTACGATGACTTAGCTAACAGGATTCTTGAGGAGGTGACGACACCTGTCCAAAGTGTAGGTTGAAAGACAATTCATTAAACAACATCAAACGATAACTGTTAACAACAAAATATCCGAGGAGGAACCCCTGTCCAAGGAGGAGATTGAAACAACAAGTTATAAACACAAGATGTTGAAACAACTCAAATCTTTAGATCAAACTGCATACGCTTTTTGATTTTCTTCTTCAAGCTTTCACAACGAATTACAAAGAATTGGGACATGCAAAGGTACAAAATCATACACAATTGCTCATCAAATTACAAAGAATTGGGACATGCAAAGGTACAAAATCATACACAATTGCTCATCAAACCAATTTAACTCTCATCCACGAGTGAACAAATAAGCACTTTCAAACTTGTTGGCAATAATGGTGCAGCAATTTTATGTAGTAAATAAAGGTTAACAAAATAAGGAGCAAAGACTCTTATTTATAGAACTGGAAGGAGTAGGCAACTCTAAAGTCTCCTTGAGTTAACAATTAGTTCTTGCCAATCAATTGGCAAGATTTATTCCTATGTCTAAAAGTAGGTGAGTGAGCAGTTGACTGGAAATCTCCTTCAGTTAACTGAAACTAAACAAACAATCAACTGAAAGTCTACTTCAGTTGACTGAAACTAAACTAAAAGTGAACTTAAATTACAAAATGTGCCTCCAAAATAGAGATCCATAATTAGCGGAGATCTGAAATAGACATCCATAATTGGTGGGATCTGACATGCATGATCAATGGGACATGGAGTTAACTTGGAATGAGGCATCAAGTTAACTCCTGTCACCATTAATGTTATTTTGAAAGGTAGGACGTCCTAGGTGGGTGCTTTACACCTCACCAACTCTAGTCAATAGTTCTTCTAACCAGGCGTTGACTTCTTCTGCCTCTGGGCAATCAATGCTCTGTAAGATGATGACATGGCGTTTCAACATCTCTTCACCATTCACAAGTTGCTGCTGATATTCTACACTTTGCAGCTGTGTCATCCAACCTTGTTGACATGAAATGTGGAAGGTAGTGTGGTAGTAACTGGTGGCGGCTTTGTGTTTGGAATGACTACCTTCCGCATTTGGCTATCCATTAAATGGTGATGTCATTTACGCCTTCCAAGGCGTCCATCTTGACTATGGGCTACACTTGATGCATGTCCATGTCGAGTGTTTTTAGAAAGTTGTGAAGTAGGACCATTTTGGTCTTGATTTCAACTTTAGAGTACTATATTCTGAAAAACTTGATTGTTGACTGTAAACATGGATACATTTAGACAACTTCTGAAAACCCTTAAAAATAGCCACCCGCCAAGAAGTATTTTTTCGGGAAAAAATCTGACACATGGGTATTGTTCCTGCTTCAATGTTGAACAAACCTAGTTCATTTGATTTTCAAATCTGTGACTTTTTCGAAAAAAATCCCTAAAAATAGGGGTAGCAAGTTTACTGTTTCTGGAAAATTCAACAAGTGGGTTTTGTTGGAAAAGCTGTGCTGATCATACCCAGTTGGTCAGATCTGTGATTATCTGTTGTTTTCTTGGACATGCAAGAAGATCTAAGACAAGAAAAGAGGAAAAAGACAAGAAGATTAGAAGTTATCAACTGTCTTTCTGAAAAATTTATGCCTTTTGATGCAACCTCTGATAAATTGTCCCTCTGTGCAATTGATCTTCAAAAATATGAAGAACGATGAAAACCCCTCTGTTAGATCTTGAAAAGACGTCTTGGAGAGAAAATGATTGTTATTGAGCTCCAACTTGCAAAGACAAATGATGAATAATGATGTCCAAGCTTGATACATAGTGATTGATGTTGAAGCAATCAAGTTTGGACGCCAACTTATGATGGAGGAGTGATTTGCTTGATCTGGAGTTTCCGGGAGTGATTTCCATTGATTGTGGGATGTTTTAGACATGAAAGGCCTTCAAAATATCTAACTTCAGTCAACAGATTTTGCTTTGACTTTTGGGCATCCCTTTTGAGGAGTTGAAGTTATTTTCATTCTTTTTCCATGGTGAAGTGCCTCTGTTGAATCCTCGTTCTCGGTTGCTCTGTTGATCTTGAGCAGTTGCTGATGGATCCATTGTTGAGATGGAACAACCTTGATCAAGTGTGCCTGGGAGCTGCAAAGCTCAAAGATTGAATCTGATGTCTTCAAATCAAAGGTGCCTTTTCTCAACAGGGGCGCTTTTGGCCTTAGACTTAGTCAATTTCTTGACTGTTTTTGAAGTTCTCCATTTTGACCCTCCATACTCTGATATGAGATCACTGCTGACTGAAGAGTCTGATGATCTCGCTAAAACGTGGGATGGATAACTAGCTCAGTCTTGGAAAGGATGACTGGTTTCACAGTTTCTGAAAGTTAGTTTGAGTCCTTTAAAAGCTTGGGTACCCTTGGCCTGCAGGGGCGCTTTTGACTTTTTAACTCATGATTTTCATGTTTCAAACCTTCAAGAATGATCCTAGTTTGATCTTTGTCGTCAGGTGTTTGATTTGTCCGTTGCCTTCGCTGACAGTGTCATTGTTGAGACTGATCAAAATGGAGGTCATGCTGGTGGTCACCAAGCTTGCAGACAACATCTGACTGCCTAAAAAGATGGGCGCCTTTCCTCAGCAAGGGTGCTTTTCCTTGACACTTAGCCAATTTCTTCATATTCTCCCTTCAGCCTTCACCTTTAGGTGTCTTTTGCTTGATCTCTGCCTTTGATTGCTTGATAGGTCCTGTGGACGTGCAGTTGGATTGATCGTGAAGCTGAGAGAGAGCTGAGTAGATGCCTTGTAGAAAGCAGTGGTTGGAAACTTCATCAGGTGGCTTAGATTCAAGGTGTTACATCCCGATATTATAGCTACTATTGTATAGGGCCATTGAATGTAATGTGTGAATCTTGATGATGAATAAAACATGGTTGATCTCGTTATTAAATGAATGAGTCCTGTTTAAATGATGGTTTCATTTGATTGTTACTTCTAAATGATTTAGTTTTGATTATATGTTGCATACAGTTATGGAATAATGTTAATCTAACTTTTTATAATGTTTTATGCAAACTGCCTTGTTGTGAGCATATGACTGCCGGTGTCATGTCGTAATGTGCAGGTATGAAGACTGTACCTCTGGACAGAGGAGAGACATCATTCGGGGAGGAACTTGGTCGGGTAAACAGTAACAATTACCAAATTGAGCATACACACACATACTATAGAATGAGTAAGCCAAGTCTGTTTGTCGAGACAACGGTAAGTCATCCATAGGCTTAGGGAATCTGGTTACTTCTTTGTGCTATCTGAATGATGATTACTTATGCCTGACTTGTTGTGTTTTAATCATGTGTGAGAATATGAATGGATAGGTCAGGCAAGTACGTGTATACATGTATGTCATGTACACATATCCATATGTATATACATATTGATACGTATGCTTGGCAGATGGATATGCCATACGTACATATCGACATGGTATACAAACACATATGCATACAGGATATACATGTATATACCTACTCACGTTACCTATCGCCTGTGTATAACGATGCTATTATTGTTATATTTGCTTGGGATTTACATATTTACATATTTACACAATGACGAAAAATGTATACTGAAAGTACGCTGACTGGCTCGCAATATACATGTTTAACGTTTAGTACGTATAAGTGTAAATATTTAAATATGTAAATATTTATATATTTAATCGTATATTAATATATATTTATATTATAATATTACTAAATATATATGTAAGTATATATAATCTAATATATTTAAATAGAAATATTTAAATATTTATATACACATACATATGTATTAAAGTAAATATTTTTATAAACGGAAATATATATTTATATATTAAATATATAAATCAAAGGATTTGGAAATCAAGTAAATAATACTTTGAGTAATATTTAATATCATGGAAAAATTATTAAATTAGTTTTAAATGAAGTCTTATTTTAAAGTTTTATTTAAAAACGTGTTAATTTGTGAAAAGCAAATTCGAATAGAAGAATATTCAATAAAATAAAAAAATTGAACTCAAAGGATTTAAATCCTTTAGCCGTAATGAAATATTTCGATTTTTATCAATTATGGAAATTGTGCCTTTTGTTTGAATTAATCAAAATCAAAGAGGAAATTGAATTGTTCATAATAAACATCTGAAATATTTAAAAAGAAGAAAGAAACGTCTTAAGCATGAAAATCGCGTGAAAAGCCACGCGCAGGAAAAAAAAACGCGTTTGAAACGCACAGCCAGAGAATGGGTCGATGAATAATGGCCAACACTATTTTTAGGGCATCAAAAATGGCGAACGTAGAAGTATGTATCAGGCTCGACTCTTTCCAGAACGTATCTTTCAAAACATTTTATCAAAATAACCTAAAAAAAAACTGAAAACGCCTTGCTGTCAATCCGCCATGTGAGAGTTGAAGAAGTCTTAACTTGTTGGCTTAAAAGGAGGTCGAATCACCTTCATGTTTGATGACTTAGGGTTAAATAATCCGCCAAATGTCTTTTGACTGTTTCTGATTACTGTGTTGTCATTTGGCATGCCTACATAACTGGGAATCCGTTGTATTTCGGGCCCTATATAATGACGCCCTTCCATTCGTTGTGAACACACTTTTGAATAATCTGAGTTTAGTGTTTTCATTTCATATCCATTCCATTGTATTGCCTGAGTTTTCCCATATTGCTGAGTTTGATAAGCACAGTAAATTATTTCCAGCATTTACCAGTCACAGTGAATTAAGTCATTTGAGTTTAAAGTGAGGTATTTGTATAGCTGAGTAGGAATTGAGTGGTGGAAGCACGTCTGTGAGAAGAAGTTATAGGAGTTCACTATAGAGTGAAATTCTTTCATAAAAGAAGCCATATTTAGCTGAAACCTTGAAGCTTATTTGAAGGAGGATCTAGAAAAGCAAATTTGGAAGGAGAAGCTCTAAAATCAGGCATGAATCTTCCTAGTTTATAATTTTTATTGAAGTGTTGTTTCCATTTTGATTTTGTGATGGCTGATTTCAATTAGTTCTAATAGGGAAGAACTGTTTTGATGAATAATTAAAGCAAATCATTTAAGAAGAAAATGTGAAAAGGATTCAATGATTAGGGGAATTGTGAAAAAGGGAATATAGGAGTAAAAAGCTTAAGGGATTAGAATGTTTCTCTTGCATTAGAACGAAATAATGAAAAAGATAAAAGAGAAGGATTTGTTTGCATTTTAAAATGGTTTTTGCATGTTGTGTATGATCTCTATATGTGGGAATACGTAAACATACTTATTAGCTACTAGGATCGAGATGATGGCAGAATCAAGTGAAGTCTTTTAGCTTAAGTTATAGGGATAACTGAGACAAGTTAAGTACTCCTAGGATAAAGAATTCCTAGTTAGGAGGAATTGATACAAGACGCTTGAATACTGTTTTCATTTCTAGTAGGTTCGTATGATTGCAGGATGTCTGGGATGACGAATTCATCCATTGAAGGACAAAACCTATGCGTAGAGTAAGGAAGCCTTAAGTCAAATCGGCCCTGAGTAGTGTTTATGATAGATGACCTTCATTCGAAGTATTGAATGAGAATACTTTGGCCAAAGTAGTGAAAGGTACAACGTCCACCTAGTTGTGAGATAGTTGAGACTTCACTGTCAGTTCATTGTGATCCGAGTACTAGTTCGTGATTGTGAAATAGCAAGGTACTAGTTGTGTAGGACACAGCACTATGCTCAGTTGGTAATCGTTAAAGGATACCCTACCAATCTCTTCTTCGAAGGGAGGGCCGTTCATTGCAAAATGATCGTGCGGGGGACCGCATTATAAGTCCGTGGTTGGCGGAAAAGCGCCCGAGTGATGTTTCTCCTCCACACAAGCGGCCGATGTACCAAGATTTGAAAGGACGGATTCCTGGACCTTCTTACTTCTATTTGTGCAAAAGCTTACGAGCTATGTATGTAACTGTATTACTTTTAACTCTGATTTATATTTGCAATGAAAATGAAATTCATGTGGAAACATATTGTAACTTGTACATGTTTATCAATAAAGAAAGGAAGAAATTTTATTGTATTATCTTTGTTAGATGTTACTTTTACATGTTTTTAGTGAGAATTGGAAAGTTTTTAATTTACGCCGAATTGGGTCGTAACACAAGGGTGCCCTTGGCCAACAGGGGCTCTTTTGCTCTGATGTTCATTGATTTATCCTCCGTTTCACATATTGGATCATCAACAGCTACCGTCATTTGATGCGTCTCGTACACTGGCGAATAGGTTCGTTGCAAAGTTGAGCTGATGCCGTGGAGATCACCTGAAGATAAGTTTGCTCAAAAATTGACATTTGGATAGTCTTGTGCTTGGGCGCCCCTGGTCAGCAGGGGCTCTTTTTTCATGTTTTGACTGCCATTTTTGATGACTTTTGCTTTCAGCATCTTTTGCCTTTGCCTTCGTTTGACGACGTTTGATGGATCTATTGAATTTGCTTGATGATCTGTTGTAAAGCTGGCAGAATTATGAAGGAGATGACTGTCTAGACAAGACTTGATGACTTCCTTTGACCTTTTGAACTCATGGGCGCCCCTGGTCAGTAGGGGTTCTTTTGATTGCAGCTTCATCATTTCCTTTGAAAATCTTCATCTCTTCATGTTTCACTTTCGCTGTGCATCGTGACTGATTTGTACATTGTTGTTGAGGACGCGAATGCGTGCATCTTAGCAACCACCTTCCCCGTGTTGCATGTATGGGTGTTGGAAAAATGACTAAGGCATTTGACTGCATAGCCTCCTCTTGGTAGCAAGGCGTGCATTCTCTAGACTTAGTCAATTTTCAACATTTTTTACTTTGGAAAATCCCCTCCGTCGCAGAGCATCTTTTCGAGCTTTTTCGCCATGGTTTCTTTGTTGAAGCTTTCGACACTTAGATTTCACCACCTAGTACTGCCCATTCTGCCATTAATGGTTGCGGAGATCCTAGCTTGCTTCCTGAAAAATGAAATAGACCCACTAGAGTAAAACATACTTTTTGATGATTTTGACTTGACCAATGTGATTGTGAAGTTAGTTTATCCTATCAAAATCATTTTCAATCATTTCTGGGAAGGTTCTATTTTTAGGGGTTTTCCTAAAAACAGGGGTTTGAAACCCTAATTTTCAAATTTTCCAAAATTTGCAAGTATCTTCCTAGACACAAACCCATAAAAACCCTATGTTTGGTTTGACTTAAAACATACTTTTGACAATAATTTTACATGATTTAGCTCAATTTAAGCAAAATGTCAAAAATTTATTTTGGGTGCAACAAAATTGAAGGGCGCCCCTAGCTTGTAGGGGCGCAAATGTCACCAGACTTGGTAGTTTTTAGATGATTTTGACCATTTTTCGCGCCTCGCGATCATTGTGTCATTTGTTGAGTTGACTGTGTTGAAACATTGCTGCTGCTGACGCGTGTATGTGACTGCATTTCACCATTATATGTGTACAAACACTGCAAAGTTGACTTGCACATTGATTGCACAAATGTCTTCCACGTAGTAGAGTGAAGTGTTTCCAGACTTAGAATATTTTTTCCATTTTTCGCCATTTGAAAATCCCCTCCATCGAGAGGTATCCTTTTCAGCATCTTTCACCATAGAATCTTCTACGATGGGTTTTAGGATTAGATTTTGACACCTGGTACTGGCCAACTATCATTGATGACCTTGGAGGTTCTAACTTTTCTCCTGAAAAAGTGAAAACTACCCACTAGGCTTAAACTGACTTTTTCTTGATTTTAACTCCACCACTATGATCGTGATGAAATAAGCCAATCAAAATAATTTTCAGCCAATTCTGACAAGGTTCAATTTTAGGGTTTTTTGTCTAAAAATAGGGATCTGGAAACCCTAATTTTCAAAATTTTCAAAATTTTCAAATTTTGCCAGTATCATGTAGACATTAAACCCACAAAAGCCCATGCTTAGTTTGCCCAAAAACTGAGTTTTGACGACACTTTTACAAGATTTAGACCATTTTAAGCAAAATGCCTTAATGGAGCAAAAGATTTGGTTTGGGTACAACATTAGGCTCCGTCTGGTGACCATGTCGGATACTTACGGCATAGGAGAATTGAGATTCTCTGAGTTTTGAAGACTAGTGTGACTTATTAGTTTGGCATGGAGTTAGGACTTTTTCCTAATCACCTAATACACTTGGAGTTTTCCTAATCACCTAAAACAAGACTACCTAAGAAATCACCTAAGACATGACAAAACTTCACTAAACGGGGAAACACATTACGACATAACGAAAAAGCAAATGAAAATTACTTAAAGAAAATTCACTCCACCCCTGAAGAGATGGAGTGCTTTGGATATTGTCCACTGCATGGCAGCAGGAAGAGCCTCCCATCGATGTCGTTTCTGCTTGAAAGGCTTCACTTCTCTTCTGATGGGAATTGCGGGAGGCAATCCCTTTGGGATGAAGATTCTCAGGTATTCATATATCCAAGCAAAGGTATTCTTCAACCAAAATCAAAATATGATGCAAATGGGAAAGCTGATACCCCTGAGGCATTAGTTTTACTGTTGACGTGGTTTTTGAGACCGCACCAACACAGAATAAAGTTTCCCAACGGATACCCTATTCTCTCTTGAACAAAGTATTCAGCATGCTAAGATTGCGAGTAAGATCATGCTTTCAACTCCAAGGTTCCGAATACTTAGAATACCCTCAATTGGTTTGATGTGAGTTGCTGTCTTCTCACAAGGGGACTTACACAATTGTTCGACAGTTGATAGCAGACAGCGGACTAAGGGCTTTTATATAATTCAAATGATTTGGCTAGTGAGCACAAGTTTCCTAATTCTAACCAGAAATGAACTAAAATTAAAAAAGTGTAGGGCCTAAGAAGTTTATGTTCTACTCTCTAGAGCGTGGGACACGGCGATCAATTCTCATAGACTTCAACCAAGCTTCGTTTTGCCTCACTTCGGACAGCTTACGCGGAACTGGTGCAATCTTCAGAGGAGTGACTTAAGATGTTCAGATCACGATTTAGCATGAAGACACCATCACAACGACGCATGCCAACATATAAACCATAATCGAAGTTAAGCTTCACAAAGTTCCAGTTGACCACGCAAGGCGAACCCACCGTCAGCAAGCCCGCTAGTGGTATGGACAAGCGAAGTCTTGTTCAAATCGAGCACCACATTCCACAATTGTTAAGTACTTGCATGAAATGAAATCTACTTTACTTTAAGTTACTTCAAGATGCTACGTGAATTGGAAGGACGAAGAGGCCTCAACAACTATTCACAACAAAGAAGAATTCACCATCAATGAAATTTTTTTTATTATGAAAGCATACATGACAACTTCTTACAAAGTATCCAAAGGGAAGACTTTCCTTCCTTTTCAATCTACACTACTTTACTTTCTACTCTATCAACTTCTCTCTACTCCTCTAGCTCTGCTTCTACTTCTAAATCTACTCTCTAAGGAGGTACAAATGAGGGGGACTCCCCCCTTTTATAGTTGGCCAAGTCCAATGGACGGCTCAGATTACAATTGACTGGATGGCCCAGATTGTGCCACCTCAGCCCTAAACAAGATTCGCCCTAAAAACCGCCACAAAGGAGAGCGGGGTAATAAATGAGCCATTAATGTCCACCATCCTTCTAGAAGATTCCCGTTTGTAGACGCGTTCACACTGTTCTCGATCTTCTTTCTTGATGTTGCTCTTCAACTTCTTCTTTGTCACTTGAGTCTCAACACTTAGCCATTTTCTTGCAACTTTTCCTTCCTTCGTGGTTGAAATGTCATCTTGAATCACTTGCTTCATCACTCTAAATCATCACCGCCTGGCCTCGACGTTCCTCCTGCAAAACAAGCAAGGAGAAGAGCATTAGAACACTTCATAATATAAATTCAACTTACTTACCTGATTTTTACTCTCTAACTCCCGAGGGTTCATCGTTTTTGCTAGTCAACTTCACGCTCAAATTCTTCATGCCTTAGCCAAATTTTCAACCCATCTTCTTCAAGGACGTATCATCTTTCAAAACTGTTAAACTTCAACAGCATCTTCTTCAAGAAATTTATCCCACCAGCTGAAGCGTTGACAATTTTGATTTCATTCATCTCTGGCTCAAGAAGACCATCTTCACGAAGGATTTGAGAAAATTCACCTAGGCAGTTCCTTTCAAATTCATCGTCTGGAGAATTTCACCTTGAAAACACATTTTCTTCATTTTGCCTTAGAAAATTTTCAAGTTTCCCTTAGGAAAACTCATCAACCTAGTGCCCATCAAAAATCTTCATCCTGAAGGCCGCAGCGAAGCATGGAAGACTTTAAAATCAACTCCTCATCGATAATCTTCAATACCCAGAAGAAAATTTCCTACAAAATGCGTCGAACTCGTGGGTGCACAACGAACGGGTTCATTTAATTTTCTTGAATTTTGCACCTTGGAAAAATAATTTTCAACAAATTAAATCCCGTTCTTCACTTCTGTGAACATCCTGTTGCTTTGACTTGAAAATATTTTTAAACCCATCCTGCAATGCCAGCATCTTCATCTTCGACAAATTTACTCATCTCAGGAAATCTCATCATCTTGCAATTCTAGGCGTATTTTCTAAGGAAGAAAATACTTTGCCTTAGAAAATTTTAAATCATTTTGAAAATTTCGCCTTGGAAAATTTTATTCAATTTCGATCACCTTGCCAGTGAGAAAAAAAATTATCAACTTTACTTAGAAAATCTCCCCTGAAGTACATCATACTTAGCATATTTTATTTCCATCATCTTCAACGCCTTGTATTTTATTTCACCACCCTAGGCGCAAATGACACTTGAAGGAGAATATTCAACTTGTCTTAAAAAAAAAATCATTCAAATCTCCACCCTTAGGCGCACCTCATACTTGGGAGAAATAACTAGCCACGCCTTAGTCAATTCCACCCTTCACTTATCCAACCTTGAGCGCATTTTACACATGGTGAGGAATTAACACCTTAACATCTTATTTCCACGCCTCAACAACTTCAAGATGGGCGCATTTTTGATGTGTGGAAGGATGAAGTTCTTACTTAGAATATTTTCTTAACATATCCATCTTAGCATGAGGGCGCATATTGCATATTGAGGGGGAATTTTGACTTTCAACGCTACCCTTGGCTTGTGTCTTTATGTGCTTTCAACGCCTTGGGATATTTTGACTTTATATGCCTTTGCATGTATACTTTTGCATGGAGACTTTTTGTCTTTTTCTGTCTTTGCATGCCTTGGGTTTTGTCTTCACATGCCTTCATATGGGCGCATTTTGCATAGGCTGCAGGATAAACTTTGTTGACTCCTTTGACCTCTTTTGTCTTGGGCGCATTTCAGCATAGGAGGAGGACGAGCTTTGTTGACCCATTGACTCACTTGCTGCATGGGCGCATTTTGGCCTATGTGGTGGATGAAAGTTTTTGAACTTAAATTTTTTTTTTCCATGTCTCTTGTGAGGGCGCATTTTGGGCATGGTGGAGGATAGAAAACTTTGACTCTCCTTGACTTTTTGTTGCATGCCTCTCAAACATGGGCGCATTTTGATGGGTGAGGAGGATGAAGTCCTTCATACTTAGAATTTTTTTTTTCTGAAATCATCAACTTTGAGGGCGCAAATGGAGGTATGAGGAGGATGAAACATATTCACACCTAGAAATTTTTTTTTTGACTTGTCAGACATGGGCGCATTTTAGCATGTGAGGTGGCTGAGGAAATTTCTTGCTTGGAAAATTTTCTAGCATTTTTGCTTGAAGTGGGCGCATTTCGCTGGTGGTGAAGGATGAACACAACACTTAGCCACCTTTTCTTTGTCTTTGCCAGAATTTCTATGTCCTGCTATTTATAGTAAATCCTCTGATTTCTACACTTCTGAAGCTCAGAATAACTTGAAATTTTAAACACTGCACCCTCATGACCTGGTTACCCTGTCGACACTGCTATTTTCAGTCGGCCTGCTATTTTTAGCCCATTTCCAAAGGTGATTTACTATAAATAGTAACAGCTTGCTTCTGATAGCTCCACTGCTCCGATTGACTTGAAATTTGAATGAGGCGTTCCTCACCACGTGACCTTACTACTGACGTTGGCGCATGCACCTGACTTGCTATTTTTAGCCTGTTTCCAAATTGACTTACTATAAATAGTAAGTGCTTTCAGTTTAACGAAATTTTACGGCCAGTGCTGAAGGATCTTGATCGCCCGATTAGTTTACACGGTTTTGAAAATTGACTTTACCCTTCTTTTTCGGTCACCGGTGGAAACCCTAATTTGCTTTCTGCATGCGTATCAAATGATCTCTGTTTGTCCCTCGTTTGTTTGCGTGCGTCGGCTCATGATTGAGCTGGCGGGAAGCGGTACTTGGGGCGATACCTACTAAAAATAGGAAGTTCCTTATTGAGTGATTATCTTCGTTTGCATATCATACCATCGCGAAGCTCTCGAAAAACCCATTAGGAATCATCCGACATGCAAAAGAAACCCTGACATGCAAACCCTAAAAATAGCCTCGGAAGATTGAATTTTGAAAGTTGTCTCGTTTTGTATGTTACACTGTTGCGAAGGTCTCGAAAAACCTAGAAGGAATATCCAGACATGCAAAGAAAAACTCTGCGTTTAAGCCCTGAAATTTGTGCCGGAAGCTGGACTGCTAAAAATAGTAAGTAGTCGGTTTTCGCTCAAATTTTGCACGCGAGCAGTCCGATGTACTCTGAATGCTGTGTGACTGTCGGAATCTCAAAAATGCTGACGAGTTGCCTGTAATTTCACACTTACTAAAAATAGTAAGTACCTCAGAATCTGATGAAAACTTGTTGAGAGTCTGCTAGAAACATACTGACAACAATGTTAACTCAATTTTCAGTTCATTCACCTTGTTCGACCTCAGATTGACCAAAAGGATGGAAACCCTAATTTTCAGACTTGGCCAAATTTCCGTTTTAAGCTCAAAGGTGGAAACATCCTCGAAAGGGACATCAGAGAAAAGAGGAGAGAGAGAGAAAACCAAAGCCAAAGGCGAGCGAGCAAAAATTAGGGGGTCCCCATTTTAAATGGGGTGATGTGTGAAAAGGTCTGTTGGTTGGAAATTTTGTATTCTTGTGAAAGTATACAAAATGGTGATCACAACCACAGCACGTGAGTTTGAACTCTCCTAATTAAAGGAAGGCTCCCCCTTTTAACAAAATAAAATTGATATGGGTAGGACAGCAATCGTTCCTCTTGTTTCAGGAAAGATTACGTTCTTCTCTCTTCACAGAAAAGAAACAGTAAATGTTACTAAAACTTATTACAACAGCTATGCAGTGAAATTAAGAGAGAGGAAATAAAGTTTCCTGAAAGCACAAAGACTTCCGTTACTTCCTCCGGGACGGTAAAACAATTCAATAAGCACAAAGTCTTGAAGAATGAAATCCTATCAACCTTTTTCAAAACGATTACTTGATGAAAAAGTACAACATAAAACAGCTCAAAGACTGTAATTACAATGTATCTTTTAACTACTCTAAATGAGAAATACTATGAGCACAAAGACTTATAATCCTTCTCTATTTCTAATACTAACTATGAATTCAATCTTCACATTCACAGCACAAAGTCTGCAGATATTTAAATCGAATCTCTCTCTAGCAATCTTCTACAACTCTCAAGTAATCATAAAATGATTCCCCAAAATGACATAAGAACATTAAGGATGCAAAATGAGAATTCAGCTCAAAGTCTGAAATTCCAGCTTCTTGATATTACTTGAAAATTCACAATATTCCACTATAAAGCTCAAAGACTTTATGAGTACAAAATTCTGCAGAGTTTTCTTGCTTGCTAAAAAGATATCTATTACAATAGACCCCTCAAGTATTTATAGGAGGAAGGTCTGGAGAAAAAGGTGGGAGGATCTCAACAAACTTGAGAAAATCTCTCAACCGATAACTAATTGCGATTGACTTATTCAAAATTACAATCCAAATTGTGATTTGTCTTGTAAGATTTTACATGTAATTACATTTTCGAAAACTGCAAGGAAAGAACACTTGCAATTGCAAAATTTGTTTTTACATATATTTTGTCGAAAGTAAAAATACATAAAACAATCTAAAATTTCAATCTGTTTCATTCCTATCTTTGAAAGATAAGAATTTGCTGATGATGGTCTGCAACTCATTCGGATCTGGACCCAACGTGTTCTTGGCCACTGCAACTGTCTTCAAGATTACATCAAAGTATCTGATTGTTGCTAGTCTATGCTCCTCATAAGTAATTTGCATTTTCTCAAGGATTGTCTGATGATTGACAAGCTTTTGAATTGAATCCATAGAAAACTGCTCTGATTCCATTTGTTGACGAAGATTGGCTGCCATTTCGGAAATAACTGAATCAGCTGCAAGTAATTCATCTTCTTGATTTAAAACTGTACAAGAGATCTTCTCAAAACTTGAAAGAATATCTTGCTGAACTTCATCATTCATTTCTAAAGTGGCCTGGATATCTTTAATAAGATCTTGAATGACCAATGATCTATTTGTCATAAGTTCCTCAAATTCTATGTACTTCTCTCTATTTGACAAGATCGAGTTGTTGCATAGAATTTGTAACTTGACTTGATCAATCTCATGCCAGATTTTTAAATCTTTCTCAAGCGATTCCAAACTCTGCTTGAAGGCTTCCAAAGTCTGATTTAGCTTAATCTTTGCTATTCTGACATTTTTGAGAACTTGCAAGGTCTTCTCAATCATTGGAATACTTTGATCAATCAGCTGAGCTATCCATGAATCAACTGCCTTGGCCTTTTGTGCAATTCTTTCTAATTGCCTAACTGATTCATTAGGAGCTGTAGATAGAGAATCAACTGCCTCTGATGATCCTGTAATCCTTTGAATGACTGAAACCAGCTGAGCATTGTCTTCTTTGAGCTTTTCCTTTTTAGCTAAAAGCTCATTATAGCTTTGTGTCAAAATTGTCACTGAACTTTGAGCATCCTGCATCATATTGGCATGAGTTTGCTTGCCCAATTCCACTCTTGTGAACCTGTAATCAGATACCTGCATTTCTTCATGTGGTTTGTCAACAAGAGGCTCTGCAATCTCAGCATATTTCGTTCTATTGCTGTCAACAAAAACTTGTGAGACTGTTTTAGCTTTCTTTGCAACCATCGGTTTTGATTTCTTCGATTTTTGGAAATCAAAAATATCAGGAGACACTGCTTGTTTCTTTCTTTTGGGAGCAACTGAATTCAACCATGGAGGAAGATCCAAAGTTGTCACATCTGAAATAGCAACTGTAGTCTCTGTAGAAATAGCCTCAGTTTGTGATACAACAAAAATTCTAGAAGGTGCCTCGGTTTGTACAACAACAATGTTTTGTTTAGAAGACAAACTACAACTAGGATTGGCCATGAAGGAATCAAAACTTGTTACAGATGTATCTATTTCTGGAAAAGTTATTTCTGACATGGCTGGAAAGATTGGATTTATGTCAAAAATACTCTTGAAGTTATCGGGCAAGCTTCTTATGGGAGTATTCATTACTGATGAAGGTTGATGACAAGTCTCTTGTGGTGGAATAGAAGGAACGAAAACGATGGAGAAGGAATCAACATCACTGTCGATAGGGGACATAGGAGATATGACTGATTCTGGTATTGGAGCTTCAATGTGAGGAGTTATCTCACTTAGAATAGTAGAGGTCTCAAGAACCTCGTCTTCTTCTTGCTGATCCAAAACTTGAATCTGCATTTCATTGGCTTCTTTTCCCTTTGATGTTTCCCTTTCCAATGGTTGTTCTGCAACTCTGCTTACCTTCAGCTTAATTCTGGTACCTGAAGAGGAAGCTCCTTCTTTTGATTGTTCTCTGATTTCTGATTTTAATCCCCTAGGACCAGCTGGATCATCTTCAGCTCTAACTTTGATTTTGATAGTCTTGACGCCTATGCTTTTGAGCCAAGAGTTGGTGTTCGCCAAGACTGATTGAAATCTATCAAAGATAGAGACGGATTCCTTTTGAGACCACTGAATTGCAGGAATAGGGGCATTAGCAACTCCTTGTTCTTCGTATTCAGGATCTAAAATCTGCCTATCATCAATTACTCCCTCTGGAATTAAAGTCAGATTTAGATCAATAATTTGCTCCAAAGTTAGCCTGCAATAATCCATTTTGTATATATCCTTTTCTGTCCGGAGGTCTGCCCAAATGTCTTCAATGCGGTGAACATGAGTGAAGGCTCTTTTTATTTTATCTTTCATCCTTCTGTAATCAAAATCCACTCTAGCTTGGAATCTCTTCAATGTTATCTCCTGAAGTTCAGTCTCCATTGCTTTGGCTCTTGAAGAAGTTGTCAGAGAATACCTGCCGATTACCAATGGATTATGTGAAGAAATACCAATTCCAGACTTATGTTGCGTAGCTTGACGTGAATGAACTGCCATCAACTGTCTTCCCAGCTCCATCAGAATGATCTTATCAGTCGGATATCTTGGAAGCATATAAGGTTGGTCTTCAAAGCATCCAACTCTCATATAAGTGAAGGTAGGAAATTGAAGAAACAAGCAGCCATACTGATTAACTTTATTCCAAGCTGCCTCAGATACCCTGTTATTTGCTAGTTCTTTGTCAAACAAACACATAAAATAACCAAAGAAGGCATCTTGAACCCTTCTATAATGCGCTCGACTTGGAATAAAAGTCAGCTGATCATAATATTTCCATACAGGCACCAATGATCTGTCACCTTCAGGAGATAGGCCTGGAAAATGTCTCAACGAAGCTGCTATATAAACCAAGTACGAGTTCATATAGAAGGTAAGAGTGGTAGGGACTTGTGCAAGCTGTTCACACAAACTGTCACTGATTATTTCTCCCCAGAATATCGGATGATGTGCTTTTTTAATAACTACCATGAACTTATACATCCCGTTTTCAAACACATTAGAAACCTTCAACCCTGCTATTATGCTCAGAAGAGTGATCATATCATTAATTTCCTCTATAAAATCAGACCGATACAACTTGGGTATCCGGGTCACACAAGGTCGTGATTTGAGAAGCCACTTAGAATTGATATGTCTAATACAATCACTCTTTTTCTGCTCAAAATGTATGTGAGCACTCTTCAATGAGATCTCTGAATATGTAGTTGCATCAGGAACTCTGAAAACTCTGTTGATTGTTTCAGCATCAAGTCTGATAACCACGTTGCCATCATCGTCCTTGATTGTTCTGGATTCTTTATCAAAGTGTGTTGCACATGCAAGGACGAATTCTGGTTCTAGGGCAGCAACATGAAAAGAGGACACCAGATGAATATGACTCCTCAACAATTTTTGCATATCAGAAGAAGTAGATTTCTCAGCTCTCTCAAGAAACTCGGACATATCAATATGCCCTATTTCTGTGTCTTTGATCTCATCGATATTTGAAACAACGTGAGACGGAGAAATCTCATTCTGATATTTATCAAACTTGTATTTCATCTTTTTGCTTTTAGGAGAAGTTGGCTCGT